>CAUYQU010000470.1:0-15693 GCA_963574635.1 Cheracebus regulus
CCTGTTTCAGCCTCCCAAAGTACTAGGATTACAGGTGTCAGCCACCATGCCCGGCCTACCCAATCTTTAAAAAGACTAACAGTTTTCATTTAATTCAATCTAGAGTACCTTTAGATTTACAGAAAGCTTGGGAAGATAGTAGAGTCCCCACATGTCCTGGACCCAGTTTGTCCTGTTCAAGCAAACTTTTGAGTTATGGAGACATTCTTAAATTTACAATGCTAGAGAATTCTTCATGTCCCCAGTACCCAGCTTCAGAAGTTATCAGCTCCAGTCTTTTGTCATATATGTCCCCACCTACTTACCCCAAATAATTTAAAAGGGAGCTCCATATGGTTGTATACTTTTATACATAAATCTTCAATCTGTGACTATAAGGATAGAGCGATCTTAACCAAGTAAGTTACTTAATTTATGTTAAACATTCTTTTGGTAGATTAAACTGTAT
The DNA here is from genome assembly GCA_963574635.1 of Cheracebus regulus. Taxonomy (NCBI): domain Eukaryota; kingdom Metazoa; phylum Chordata; class Mammalia; order Primates; family Pitheciidae; genus Cheracebus; species Cheracebus regulus. The sequence continues at coordinate 449 of CAUYQU010000470.1, forward strand.
TGGGCACATTGAGGGCTTTCATGTTTACACTCACAGGAAATATTGATGTATTAATATTGGTTTACAAATTGTGTTACACGAGGACTTCTTATGGTCCATGTTGAGAAGTGAGAAAGAATGGATGGCATACTACGCCCATTCTTTAATAGGCTTTTCCCTAAAAGTTTGGTTGGAGAGGGTGGACTTCCCTGCTGAAGTCTGGAAACCAATAATTTGCATGTTGTTTGAATTTTGTGTTTTGTGTTCACCATTTTCCTGTATTTGTCTTCTAACATGTATGTATTTAACTCCCTGACTTTTATTCTGTTGAACAGTTTAAGGAACAGAATTCCATCATTTCCTTGAAAGCTTGGTAGAATTTATTTATGAAGCTGTCTTGTTTGGGTAGATGTTTTTCTATGTGGAGGGGAGGGCAAGGCAATATCCCTCTTCTTGAATCAGGTGGAGTAATTTATATTTTTCTAGGAAACCACTTTTGTCTGTATTTAAGTTATTAGAGTATACAGTTGCATGCACTGTTCTCTTGGTTAAAAGAAATTTTAGTTTTTTGGTCTTTTTTTTTTTCATCTTTAAAACTGTACATTTGTTGACTTTCACTTTTGTGGGTCTGACTTTACTGCTTTTTTTTTTTTTTTTTTTTTTTTTGAGATGGACTTTTGCTCTTGTTGCCCAAGCTGGAGTGCAATGGCTTGATCTCGGCTCACCCAACCTCTGCTTCCTGGGTTCAAGTGATTCTCCTGCCTCAGCCTCCTGAGTAGCTGGGATTCCAAGGATGTGACACCATGCCTAGCTAATTTTCTGTTCTGTTTTTTTAGTAGAAACGTGGTTTCTCCACGTTGGTCAGGCTGGTCTTGAACTCCTGACCTCAGGTGTGATTCGCCGGCCTCAGCCTCCAAAAGTGCTGGGATTACAGGTGTGAGCCACTTCACCCAGCCAGCATTTTGCTTTCTAATGAATTTCTTTTTGCTTTTTTGCTTTTACCTTGTAACTCTCCCCAGCCCTTTTGCTTTATTTTGGTGTTAATTTTTTTCTTTCTTGACTACTTTATTTTAAATCCTTATTGTGTAATAATAGAAGCATAGGGAGATGTTTCACCCTGATTTTGAAATGTAGCATATTCTTTATTATTTCTTTTAATAGTTGGCTTTCAATTTGATTTCTTTAGCCTAGGAGTTATTGTAATCATTATGTCATAAGGATGAAATCCATCAGTCTCTTTTAGGGATTACATGATTTCACTAGGAATATAGGACAGGAACTGGGGCCTCCAATGACCTTTGAAAAGAGGAAGTAGTTAGGAATTGGGGTATCTTTCTGGCTTGCCACATAGTTCCTCTTATGTATGGCATTAGCTTGGTCACTCTTTTTTAGAGATTATATTAATCTGGTGGTTTTTCTTTATTCCTACATAAAAATGAAGATGTAGATGATGATGATGATTATTATTTGAGACCGAGTCTCAGCTCTGTGGCCCAGGCTGGAGTGCAGTGGCACTGTTAACCGCAACCTCTACCTCCCAGGTTCAAGCAACTCTCCTGCCTCCTCCCTAGTAGCTGGGACTACAGACCCAGCTAATTTTTGTATTTTTAGTAGAGATGGGGTTTTGTCATGTTGGCCAGGCTGGTTTTGAACTCCTGACCTCAGATGGTCCACCCAAACAGCCTCCCAAAGTGCTGGGATTACAAGTGTAGAGCCACCTCGCCTAGCCCAATGTGGATTATTTTAATATTGTAGCTGGAATAGGCAATATTAATAATGCAATTTGCCAGTTGCCCTCAGCAGCTTGTCGTCTCCTCCTGTGTGATATACATCATAGCAGATGGGGAATCTACAGAGTTTGTATTGACCTTTACCATGATTTCTAACCGTATTAGCACTTCCCCAAATTCCAGGCTATTTTTGCAGTTTCTGTCTCATGTTTCAGAATTGAAGAGCAGTCTTAGGGAAATATTTTTATTCACTGGTGGGATTACATGTTGCTATCATATATACCTGTTTGATGAGGTTTTTTTCCACCTGAGACGGCGTTTTGCTATTGTTGCCCAGGCTGGAGGGCAATGGCACAGTCTCGACTCACTGCAACCTCTGCCTCCTGGTTTCAAGTGATTCTCCTGCCTTAGCCTCCTGAGTAGCTGGAATTACAGGTATTCGCCAGCACCCCTGGCTAATTTTTTGTGTTTTTAGTAGAGATGGGTTTCGCCACGTTTGTCAGGCTGGTTTCAAACTCTAGACTTCAAGTGATCCACCCGCCTCGGCCTCCCAAAGTGCTGGGATTACACGTGTGAGCCACTGCTCCTGGCCTAAAGGTATTTTCTAAATGTAGCACCTTCAGCTTACCTTCATCTTTGTATGTAGTGTTTCAGTTACATAATATTCTAGCTTTAAAAGTTTTAATACTTTTCTGTTTATTTACGTTTGCTAAAGGAACAAAGTTGATTTAAAACTCTTGTCTTAATTTATGTTGGTTTTTGTTTAGAAATTAGATGATGTATCTTTTTACAAAATTAAGGCAACACATTTCTCTGTAGGGAAATTCCTCTGTAGAGCACATAGCAGCTTTAACTGAAGTGGGCAGACTTGGGAGCCTTTGGGAGACAGCACGGTGGAGTGGAAAAACTGCTTGAAAAACATTAGGCTAAAGATTCTGATGTCAGAGTTTGGTGGAGAAAAACAACTGAAATCCAGTCTTGGTAGGGTTCATAGCATCTAACCTTACCCACCATGAGGGTTCTGGTGACCCTCCCTGTTCACCACACCCACTCACTGGGGGAAGGACCTGAAACTTGGTGGAAGACTAAGTTAAAAAATAAGGCCAAGCGCGGTGGCTCACACCCGTAAGCCCAGCACTTTGGGAGGCTGAGGTGGGCGGGTCACCTGAGGTGATCGCGACCAGCCTGACCAATGTGGAAAAAACCTCGTTCTACTAAAAATACAAAATTAGCTGGTCATGGTGACACATGCCTGTAATCCCAGCTACTCGGGAGATTGAGGCAGGAGAATCGCTTGAACCTGGGAGGCGGAGGTTGCTGTGAGTCGACTTTGCGCCGTTGCATTCCAGCCTGGGCAACAAGAGCGAAACTCCATCTCAAAAAAAAATATAGGTATTACTTTAAGAGGAAATGGGATCTAGTAAGGTTTGCAAAAAACAAAAAAAAAGTATTCATAGACTTTTACTTAGTAAGCTGCTTTGAGATTATTTTATTAGTAAGTGCTAAATTTTTCAGGGTGTTTGTTATCATTTTAAAATAGAAATTGATGAGCATAGGGATGAAATGACTTTCCCAGGGTCTCGAAGTCTTGGTGCCTGGGCTTGAACAACAACTGCTGATTGCTGGCCTGAAGTTTTTCACTGGGCCCTATTGACTTCATTACCTTTGACTGTGTGTCCAGCAGTACTTTATCTTTGTAGCATTTTGTAATGCAAAGACTGTCCATCTACTGTTCAGAATTCTGTGATTCTACATTCATAATCTAAGCCCTTATCTCTTTCTTACTTTTTATTTGTCTGTTTACAACAGCCAGTTGCTTTAACATCCTTTGCCAAATAATGTTATCACTGGAAATATGAGATAATGAGGTCCTCTAGAAATTTCTTTGAGAGTAAAGATTAGGTAAGGTGACTTTGTGCTTTATTTTGTCATTTCTTACAAAACAAGTTCCCTTAGAATGAAGAATATATGACAGTAAGTATAAGGAGTGAAGCAAAGTAATGAATTCTGAGTCTGAAAAAATCATAGTTACGTTTTATCGGTATGATTGCCTTTTTTAGTGTTAGTGTTCTACAGTCAGTTGAAGTGTTTAGTAAGATTGAGGACTTCGGGAAAGATGCATCGTTATTTCTTACATGGATAAACCCTTCCTAAGAAGCTACTGTCTTCCATTTAATGCATGAGATGTTGAGTAAGCTGTAACTGGTTTGTTGTGAGATAGGCCAAAAATTTTCTTGTTTTCCATCTTTGTTGTCTGCACTGTAGAGGTAAGACAACAAAGATGAATAAAATATTTATCTTGCATGTGGAGGAAATAAAGCAAGTTGAAATACAGTGACCATGGCATTGTGGTATGTGTGCTCTTAATGATTTAGAGCTGCACTGTCCAGTGTGGTAGCTAGTGGCCACATGTGGCTCTTAAGCACTTGAAGTGTGGTTAGTCCAAATTGAGATGTATTGTAGGTATAAAACATATACCAGATATTAAAGATGTAATATGAAAAAATACCCCACTGATAATTTAAAAAATGATTATTTTTAAATTACAAAAATTACATGTTGAGGTGAAATGATACTTTTGATAGATTGGGTTAAATCAGTGTATTAATTTAAGTTATTATTATTAGTTTTGAGACAGTCTTGATGTTGCCCAGGCTGGAGTACAGTGGCGTGATCGCAGTTCACTGTAGCCTCGAATTCCTGGGCTCAAGTGATCCTCTTACCTCAGTCTCCTGAGAAGCTGGGACCACAGACACACACACCACCATGGCTGGCTAATTTTTAAAGTTTTGTAGAGACGGGATCTTACTATGTTGTTCAGTCTGGTTTCAAACCTCTCGGCCCAAGTGATCCTCCCGTGTTGGCCTTCAAAAGCACTGGAATTACAAGTGTGAGCCACCATTCCTGGCCTAAATTAATTCTTTTAATATGACTACTAGAAGGTTTAATGTGTGGCTTCTATTACATTTGTGTTGGACAGCGCTGAATTAGAATATAAAATGGCTTGCCAGGATTACAGTTTAATAGTGTCTGACAAAGAACAGTTATGGTACAGTATACATGGATTACTTTGGTATATTTAAGTCTGTTTGCATTTTAGTAAACTAGTGTGTATTTAAAAGCCATAGGGTCTTAAACAATTGCTTCTGGGCCATCCCTGAGACTTAAAAGTACAGAGCCACTGCCTTACATTGCCACTATACTGATGAGAAGAACAGGTTGAGAAGGAATCCCAAGTAACTGTTAAGTGTGTGGCATGGTCTGGGTTGGGGGAGCAATGGGGACAGGATGGGACACTAAACCATAGGTAGGTCTCCTGGGTAGGTTTTTGACAGGGCTTTGCTCAACTTCAGGTCTTCCTCCTCTTTCTTGCATGTGTGGTATGTGACCCAAGTGTGATTTGCCTCTAAGTTCAGAATCAACTGGAAATCACTAAGTTGGTGGATTCCTGAGGCTGCAAGGGGTTAAAAATACTAAGTTTTGCTGAGAAAAATAGAAGATGCGATGTGAAGCTGTAACTGCTTATAACCTTTGTTTTGCACCGAAGTACAAGTCAGTAGAGTAGTGTGGAGGAAATGTTGCCCTTTAAGATTGATGACTGCTCATTTCCTTGCTCTTCAAAGGTGTTTTTCCCATTTGGATACCCAGCTGGGAATTTCAGTCATTTTAGAAGTTTGACTGACTGCTAAATCAGATGTATGTGATTTTTAGCTTTAATATTTTAAAATATCTTTTATTATGTTGTCTGTTCCTTAATGTTTGAGTTGGGGCAAAACATTTATTGCATTTTAGATCACAGTTCTGTCTAGATTTTTTTTATAGATTGACTACTTGAAAAAGTTACACATCTAACACTGTGAAAATCTTATTTGTTTGGTTAACTGGTGATAATTCTGTAACAAACATTAAGTTGCTTATTGGGAGGGGTTGGTTTTGAAAAGAATATTTTCATGGGTGATAGATTTCATAGTCATAAAGCAATCTGTATATACTAGAGCATAATCAGATAAGGAAGTGGTTAGTAGAAACCAATAGACTATAGATTACCAAAATTAAGATCTCATGCAACAAAATATAATTAACAGCATAACTTGAATGTAATTTTTATGGGATTGTCTTACTAATGGTAGTGACTCTTAAGTGGTATGTGAAATGCTGTTACTAGCACATGCCAGTTGATAGAATGCTGAAAAATCACATTTTACAGTATATTTTAGATAGGATTTTTGTATGCTTGAGGATGACTTGGCTTATGTTTTTTTTTCTTTTCTTTTAGAATATGGTTTCTAGTTTTAGGGTTTCTGAACTACAAGTATTACTAGGCTTTGCTGGACGAAATAAAAGTGGACGCAAGCATGACCTCCTGATGAGGGCGCTGCATTTATTGAAGAGTGGCTGCAGCCCTGCGGTTCAGATTAAAATCCGAGAATTGTATAGACGCCGATATCCACGAACTCTTGAAGGACTTTCTGATTTATCCACAATCAAATCATCGGTTTTCAGTTTGGATGGTAACTCATCACCTGTAGAACCTGACTTGGCCGTGGCTGGAATCCACTCGTTGCCTTCCACTTCAGTTACACCTCACTCACCATCCTCTCCTGTTGGTTCTGTGCTGCTTCAAGATACTAAGCCCACATTTGAGATGCAGCAGCCATCTCCCCCAATTCCTCCTGTCCATCCTGATGTGCAGTTAAAAAATCTGCCCTTTTATGATGTCCTTGATGTTCTCATCAAGCCCACGAGTTTAGGTAAGTGTTAGAGAATTTAGTTTCTTCTGAACAAGAGAGTAAATGAAATGAGAGGCCTTTGACTATTGATACATGATTTGCTGTTAATGTAGTAAAATTGAGGCATCAGTGCTGAATGTTTGAATGTACAGATAAAAATTCGGCAACCCTGACTGAAATCTAATAGAACATTTATTTGGGCTGGGTGTGGTGGCTCACGCCTGTAATTCCAGCACTTTGGGAGGCCGAGGTGGGTGGATCACCTGAGGTCGGGAGTTTGAGACCAGCCTGACCAACATGGAGAAACCCCATCTTTACTAAAAATAAAACAAAAAAAATTTAAAAAATTATTTTATTTCATATCATTTGAGTGTTCTTTTCCAATTCTTTTATTTTGGTAAAATACATATAATATAAAATCTATCATCTTGATCATTTTAAAGTATGCAGTTGAGTGGTATTAAATACATTGGTAATGTTGTTGTGCAGCCATCACTGCCATCCATCTCCAGAACTCTTTTCATCTGAAACTCTTTACCTATTAAACAATAGCTTTCCTTTCCTCCCCTCCCCTTAGCACTGGCAGCCACCATTCTACTTCCACTGTCTCTGATTTTAACTATTTCAAGTACTTTATATCATTGGAGTCATACAATATATGTCTTCTTGCGACTGGTGTATTTCACAAAACGTATTGTCATCAAGATTCTTCCATGCTGTAGTTTATGTCAGAATTTCCTTTCTTTTTAAGCCTAAATAATACAGTGGTATAAATTTTTAAAGAAGAATAGTAATCTTTTGCTCACTTCACTACCCACCCCTCCATCTCATTGTCAGGAGGCAACAACCTTAATTATTTTAGCTGTTTCTTCTGATTTTACTTCCATATTTATGTGATATTGTATACTATATTTTGCTTATCCATTGATGGACACTTGGGTGTCTTCCACGTTTTAGCTATTGTGAATAATGCTGCTGTGGACACGGATATACAGGTATCTCTTTGAGACCCCGCTTTTCAATCCTTCTGGCTGTATACTCACAAATGAAATTGCTGGATCACATAGTCATTCTGTTTTTAATTTTGAGGCTTCACTGTACTGTTTTTCATGGCAGCTGCGCCATTTTACATTCCCATTAACAGTGCACAAGGGTTCCAATTTCTCCACATCCTTATCAACACTTTTATTTTCCTTTTCTTTTCTTCTTCCTAATAGTGGCCATTCTAATAGATGTCAGGTGGTATCTTATTGTAGCTTTGATTTGCATTTCTGTAATGATGGTGATGTTGTACATTTTCGTATGCTTTTTGGCCATTTGTGTATCTTTCAAGAAATGTATAGCCAAGTCTCTTGCCCACTTTTGAATTGGCTTGTTTTATTGTTGTTGAGTTTTAGGAGTTCTCTATATATTCTGGATATAATCCCTTATTAGATACATGATTTTGCAAATATTTTCTCCCATTCTGTGGATTGGCCTTTTTACTCTTGATCGTGTCTTTTGATGTACATCTTAAAAATTTTTCATGAAAGTCCAATTTGTCTATTTTTTGTTATTGTTGCCTGTGTCTTTGGTGTCATTTCTAAGAAATCATTGCTAAACTTCATGCTGTGAAGGTTTTGCCCTTTGTTTTCTTCTAAGAGTTTTATAGTTTTAGGTCTTACATTTAAGCCCAATCAATTTTGAGTTAATTTTTATATATGATATCAGGTGAGTGTCCAACTTTGTTTTGCTTTTGGATATCCGTTTTTTCCCCACCATTTGTTTAAGACTGTCCTTTCACTCGTTGAAGGATCTTAGCACCCTTGTCAAAAATTATTTGACCATGTATGTGAGGTTTTATTTTCAGATTCTCTGTTCCAAGGTCCCCAACCCTTGGGCCATGGACTGGCACCTGTCCTCAGCCTGTTAGAAACTGGGCCACACAGCAGGAGGTGAGCAGCTGGCGAGCAAGCATTATAGCCTGAGCTCCACCTCCTGTCAGATCAGCAGCAGCATTAGATTCTTATAGGAGCAGGAACCCTCTTGTGAACTGTGCATGTAAGGGATCTAGGTTGCACGATCTTTATGACAATCTAATGAGCAGTTTCATCTGTAAACCATTCTCTTGGATTATGGAGAAATTGTCTTCCATGAAACTGGTCCTGGTGCCAAAAAGGTTGTGGACCGTTGATTTACTCCATTGGTCTGGATGTCTGTCTGTATGCCAGTACCACAGTTTTCACTACTGTAGCTATGTAATATGTCTTGGAATCAGAAACAGTGAATTCTCTAGCTCTTACTATTTTGCAAGATTGTTTTGGCTCTTCAATCTTGAGATTCCATGTGAATTTTAGAATGAATTTTTCTATTTCTGGAAAAAAAATTGGGATTTTGAGAGGAATTGCAGTGAATCTGTAAATTGCTTTGGGTAGTACTGATATCTTAGCAATATTAAGTCTTCCTTTTCCCACATAGGCTGATGGGGAAAAAAATTTAACTCTTCCAGTGCATGAATATGAGCTGTGTTTCTATTTATTTATGCATTCTTTAATATCTTAAGATTTTATTTATGTGTTCTTTAATGTTTTGTAGTTTTTATTGTACAAATCTTTCACTTGGTTAATTTGGAAATATTTTTTCTTTTTGATGTTATTATAAATGGAACTGTTTGCATAGTTTCCTTTTCATCTTATTATTAGTTTATAAAAATGCAATTAATTTTTGTATGTTGACTTAGTATTCTGCTACTTTACTGAATTCAATTATTCTAACAGTTTTTTGTGTGTGGAATCTTTAAGGTTTACTATATATAAGAGCCTACCATCTGTGACCAGAGATAATTTTATTTGTTTCTTTTCTATTTTGTATGCCTTTTATTTCTTTTTTGTGCTTAGTTGCTTTGGCTGGAACTTACTCAAGCATTCTTATAATGTAAAAACTCAGATTGCTTCTGTGTGAATGGGAACAGACACAAATCTTATTTATTGATCCTAATTTTGTGTTTCGATACTCTTCATACTTTTATAAAGGGATTTATTTTCTATTTAATGTAGCTTTTAAACTGCTTTTCTAAAAAATAAACCTTTTATGTTTAATTTATTTCTAAAGTGGCACAGGGAGTTTGATACACATTTTTAAAGCTTTTTATTAATGCCCATCAATTGCTTACAAAATTTGAGAAATTTTATGGTATTAAAAATTGATACATGACTAACAAATTTTTGCTAACTTTGCTGTGTTATAATTCTTACTGCCTAATGAAGTTATTTACTGAGATATTTGAATTTCTTTATAAAATAAGTTGGGAAATAACATTTCATAGTTAATCTGTAAGATTCCTTTTCTTTCTGTCTTCGGAAACTCTTTATTTTCAGTCATGTGAAAACTCTTAAACATATCTGTGCTTGTTTTCTGTCTTGAAGGATTGTACAGCAGTCTGTCTTGGTTAAGTCAGAAGGTTGTGAGGGGTAGAGCTAGTTAATGGGGTTAGTATGACCTGACTAGTGGCAAGCAAGGTGGCTGTTTTTTTTTCTTAAATTTTTTACTTTATTTATGTTTTAGCAAAACTGGTGATCCAAGCAAGTGAAGTATTGCATTTTATCTCTTTATTACATTCACTTTGAAATAAGGATTGAGTGTTTGTTCGTGTTTTATTTTATTTTTCACAAAGTCTTATGAGTAGAATTATTGGATCAAGTAGTAAGAACGTTTTAGACTCTTGATAACACATTGCCCAATTATTTTAGTGCCAGTTTAAATTTCACAAGCAAAATGAGAGAATGCCTGTCATATCTCGTTACTTTTTGCCTTTATTCGGTGCTGTTAAAAACAAATCTTGGGGATTTTTAGAAGAAAACTTGTATCTTGCTTAAATTTTTATTTTTAAAATTAGTAACAGGACCAAGTATTTTAAATGCTTATTATGTGGTCATCTTTTATGATTTTACTTGATCTTTAGCCTTTCTTTTAAACAGTTGATTTATCTAGTTAAAATATTTCCCTAATTTGTTTTCTGACTTCTCCTTTGTCACAGCATTTGGACAGTATCACACACAGTGTCATGGCTCATTTATATGTTTCTGTCTCAGCAGTTATTGTAAATTTATTACTTTTTAAAAAAAGTGTTTTTTTTTCCTTATTTATGTTGAAAGACTAGCAAATTTATTGCTTTCTATATATTCTGAGAAAGATTCAGACTACTGATATGCTTAGGTAGCCCTGCTTCATGAAACCCCTCAGGAATATGGCTAAGTACAGGACAGAGAGGATAGGAAGATCTGTAGGGTAGTGGTTATAGTGGAATGTGTTTTAGAGACATGGACAGAAGACTGGGGACTAAGTGAAGATGCTGCAGTAGGCCTTTGCTCAGTGGCATTCTAAGAAGGAGACATGGGAGAGAGGCCTTGTCCTTTTCTCTTTCCTTACCTTCCTTCTTTGTTCACAAATAGAAATAGAAATTTTCTTACTTTGCTATATTTACCATAGGGTTTCTCTTTCATTAACCTCACTAAAGTTAAATAGTATGCTCTTTATAAATTTACTAAAAGAAAACATTTCATATTTGGTGTTCAAAACTATCTCATTTGGCTTAGATAAAATAATGCAAGACTTTGTGTTGAAGAGTAACTAAACTTCCTGCATTTTGCTCATAGCTTAAATTAGAATGCCAGAAATACACATAGCCTCATGGCTTACATACTTTTTACCCTTGAACTGAAAACTGTTAATGTTTTTCAGGAATCCTACCTATAACTGTTTTTATAAACATTTTATCTTATCTTCTTTGAAGAGAAAAAAAAGGGCCAGGCACGGTGACTCATGCCTATAATCCCAGCACTATGGGAAGCTGAGGCGGGTGGATCACCGGAGGTCAGGAGTTTGAGACCAGCCTGACCAACACGGAGAAACCCTGTCTCTACTAAAAATACAAAATTAGCCGGGCGTGGTGGCGCATGCTTGTAATCCCAGCTACTCTGGAGGCTGAGGCAGGAGAACTGCTTGAACCTGGGAGGTGGAGGTTACAGTGAGCCGAGATCACGCCATTGTACTCCAGACTGGGCAACAAGAATGAATCTTCCTCTCAAAAAAAAAAGGATTTTCTTGAGGTGTAATCTTTTGATGTCAGATTGATAAAACAATTAGACATAAGAAATTATCTTGTAGAATTTAGGTAGAAAGTTAAAATGTCAGCAGAATACCACATAGTTTGCCAAATGAAAGTGGAAAAAATTTAATCATTTTACTGATGACCTTTAATTGAATATTTTTAGAGCCCCAGCATCTAGGGCAATGTAGTTACATTCAGAAGTTGCCTTAATTTTTAAATGATTGGGTTTTATGATGTTGAAACTACTTAGAAAAATAGAAGTTCAGTGAAAATCACATATTTAGAATACTGCTTTGGAGAGACTTTTTCACATTTGGGAACTGAGAATTAAAAATCGTCCAAAGTCAAAAGAGATGGGATCAAATCTATGTTTCAGTGCACATATTCCTGACATTCTTAGGCTAGGCTTTGTATTGTGATTTATACACAATTAATTAAATGACTTCTAAGCCATCAACATATTGTTGAGTAGGAATTAGTTAACAACATGGGAGAGACTGGAAGAGCCGTGGTAGGAAAAACAGACACAAGGTCAAAAATGTCATTTTAGAACCTCTTGGGATTTTGAAACCAATAGCCGTATGTATTTCTTTATTGTTGAGGGAATTGTTGTTACAGCATAGCACATTTATTGATCAAAACAAAGCCAAAAAAACCAAATGAGTATATTCTATTTAAGAAGATACATTAGTGCTTCTCTTCTTGTCTGAGGTGGTGGCTGGTCTGGCCTCGTCACCAGCTCCATTTTCCTCTCCTCTCTCTTCCCCTTTCCCTCGAGCCTGAGAGTGCCTCCCAGCCTCGTAGGGTGGTCATGGAGCCCCTGCGCTTTCTCCTTTCTCAGGTTCTGTGTCTGTGCCTGCCCTGCCATGAATGAGGAGTACGATGTGATCGTGCTGGGCATCAGTCTGATGGAATGTATCTTACCAGGTATAATGTCAGTGAATAGCAAGAAAGTTCAAGTTCTTTATATGGATTGAAATCCTTACTGGGGAGGAGAGAGTGCATCTATAACACCGCTGGAAGATTGATACCAAAGATTTATTTAAAATACCAGGATCACCACCAGAGTCAATGGGGAGAGGAAGAGACTGTAGTGTTGACCCGATTCCCAAGTTCCTTATGGCTAATGGTCAGCTGGTTAGGATGCTGCTTTATGCAGAGGTAACTTACTGTCTGAATTTTAAAGTGACTGAAGGGAGCTTTGTTTATAAGCGTGGAAAAATATACAAGGTTCCTTCCACTAAAGCAGAAGTGTCTAGCTTAGTGGGACTGTTTGAAAAATGTCACTTCAGAAAATTCCTAGTTTATGCTGCCAACTTCGATGAAAAAGATCTGAGAACTTTTGAAGACATTGATCCTAAGAATACCGCAATGCAAGAGGTGTACAAGAAATTTGATTTAGGTGAAGATGTTATAGATCTTACTGGTTATGCTCTTGCACTTTACAGAACTGATGACTACTTAGACCAACCATGTTGTGAAACCATTAATAGAATTAAACTTTACAGTGAGTCTTTGCCAAGATATGGCAAAAGCCCGTACCCTTATCCACTCTATGGCCTTGGAGAACTGCCCCAAGTATTTGCAAGGCTAAGTGCTATTTATGGAGGTACCTATATGCTGACTAAACCCATTGGAGAAATCATTGTGCAGAATGGAAAAGTAACTGGTGTAAACTTTAAGGAGAAATTGCTTGCTGTAAGCAGCTCATCTGTGACCCCAGCTGTGTAAAAGATCAGGTAGAAAGGTGGGCCAGGTGATCAGAGTTATTTTCATCCTCAACCACCCCATCAAGAACACCATTGATGCCAACTCCTGCCAGATCATTATTCTACAGAACCAAGTCAATTGAAAATCAGATACCTATGTCTGCATGGTCTCCTCTGCGCACAATGTAGTGGCACAAGGGAAGTACATTGCCGTAGTTAATACAACTGTGGAAACCAAGGAGCCGGAGAAGGAAATCAGACCAGCTTTGGTGCTCTTGGAACCAACTGAACGGAAATTTGTTAGCATAAGTGACCTCCTGGTACCGAAAGACTTGGGAACAGAAAGCCAGATCTTTATTTCCCACACATAACGATGCTACCACTCATTTTGAGACAACGTGTGATGACATTAAAAACATCTATAAGAGGATGACAGGATCAGTTTGACTTTGAGGAAATGAAGCGCAAGAACAATGACATCTATGGGGAAGATTAACAACAGTACATGTTACTATCTGATTAGGACAAATTTGAAATTTGGCAAATAATGCATATGACTTGAAATCAATATTGTTAAGGCCTGCTTTTGTAATCAAAATGGAGAGAATAAAGAGCACTGTGCCAGTAAATACTCCTCCCCTTCATCTGTCTAATGTTATGTATAACTTGTTTTCATGAAGTGACTATTCAGAATTGGCAGTTACCACATTCTATTCAATTTAACCAAACTGACTTTTTTTTTTTCTAGTGAAGGATCGGTGTAAACAAACATTGGGTTACTGATACAGGCAACAGTTTTAAATAAACATTGGGATACTGATACTTGAGACAGTATTTCTATCTTTTAATCAGGGTAGCCTTTGCAGTTGTGCGCTTCTGTTGCCCAAGAGCTGGATCCATACAGGTTGTGTGCCATCTGTCCTCTTGACATTCAGGAGATTCTAAATTGAATATTCCATGGTTTGGGATGGCATCCAAAAGTTTTCCCTGTGACTTTATATTTTGTGTTATCTCAAGTGTTATGGCAGGACCCAAATAGCCATATGCAGAAAACCGAAATTGGACCCCTTTCTTATATCTCATACAAGAATTAACTCAAGATTTATTAAAGACTTAAACGTAAGACTTAAACCCATAAAAACCCTAGAAGAAAACTTAAGCAATGTCTTTCAGGACATAGGCATGGGGAAAGACTTCATGACTAAAACACCAAAAGCAATGGCAACAAAAGCCGGAATTGACAAATGGGATCTAATTAAACTAAAGAGCTTCTGCATAGCAAAAGATATTATCATCAGAGTGAACAGGCAGCCTACAGAGATGGAGAAAATTTTTGCAATCTGTCCATCTGACAAAGCGGTAATATCCAGAATCTATGAAGAACTTAAATTTATAAGAAAAAAACAACCCCGTCAAAAAGTGGCTGAAAGATAAGAACAGACACTTCTCAAAAGAAGGCATTTGTGCAGCCAAAAAACGTGAAAAAATGCTCATCATCACTGGTCATTAGAGAAATGCAAATCAAAACCACAAGGAGATACCATCTGCTTCCAGTTAGAATGGCAATCCCTAAAAAGTCAGGAAACAACAGATGCTGGAGAGGGTATGGAGAAGTAGGAATGCTTTTATACTGTTGGTGAGAGTGTAAATTAGGTCAACCATTGTGGAAGACAGCATGGTGATTCCTCAGGGATCTAGAACCAGGAATACCATTTGACCCAGCAATCTCATTACTAGGAATATATCCAGAGGATTAAAAATCATTCTACTATAAAGACACATGCACACGTATGTTTATTGCAGCACTGTTCACAATAGCAAAGACTTGGAACCAGCCCAAATGCCCATCAGTGATAGACTGGGTAAAGAAAATGTGGCACATATACACCATGGAATACTATGCAGCCATAAAAAAGGATGAGTTAATGTTGTTTGCGGGGACATGGATGGAGCTGGAAACCACCATTCTCAGCAAACTAACACAAAAACAGAAAATCAAACACTGCAT
>CAUYQU010000471.1:0-25478 GCA_963574635.1 Cheracebus regulus
GACTTTCAGATTGAGTCTCTGAGTGGACGTCCGGCTTGTTGGTGAAGAAGTTTTTTCTGTTTCTTAGTTTTCCTTCGGCAGGTGCCTCTTCCCCACAGAGCTGGGCCTTCCCAGGTTCAGCTGTGCTTGCTCTCAGTCCTCAGTGCTTCCAATTGCTGTTCTCCTTGTGAGAATGGGACCAGCCGAGCCCGACTAAAAGGGCACCCAGTCCAATATGCTCCACACCGAGAAGCGTCGCTCCAGCCAAAATAGTCGCACTGGTGACCCGTGTGGCTCCTTCCCTGGGAATCTCCCAGTTTGTGGGCATCAAAAATTCGCCTGCTATTGCGGCATCCACTCGCTCTCTGCGCTTTCACTGGGAGCTACAATCCTGAGCTGCTACTATGTGGCCATCTTGGATCTCTCTCCGCCCAGTGGTGAATTTTTTCTGTTTCTTAGTTTTCCTTTGGCGGATGCCCGTTCCCCACAGAGCCGGACCTTCCTGGGTTCACTGTGCTTGCTGTGAAACTCTCAGTCCTCAGCGCTTCCAGTTGCTGTTTTCCTTGTGGGGATGGGACCAGCCGAGCCCGTCTGTCCGTATACTCCACACGGAGAAGCGCCGTGCTGGGGCACTGGCAAAACAGCCGCACCGGCCAAAAGAGTCGTGCTGGCGACCCGTGTGGCTCCTCCGCCAGGAATCTCCCAGTCTGTGGGCAACAAAAATTCGTCGGAAAGTGCAGCGTCCACTCGTTCTCTGCACTTTCACTGGGAGCTACATTCCTGAGCTGTTGCTAATTGGCCATCTTGGATCTCTCCTCACTTTGGATAAATTTTACTTGATCATGATAAATGACGATTCACATATGTTGCTCATTTTGATTTCTTAATATTTTGCTAAAAATGTTTACATCTGTAGTCATGAGGCCTATTAGTGTATAATTCTTTTGTGGGTAATGACTATCAGGTTTTGGTTATAGGTTTAGGCTAGACTCTGTCTTCTAATAGAGTTTGAGTAATATCATTTTTCATTAATTAATATTTAATAGAACTCACCAATGAGAACATTTGTACTTGGAGATTTATTTGTGAAAATGTTTTTTCATCATAAAAATTGTATTTCTTCAATAGGATGTAGAAGTATTCAAGTTTTCTATTTGCTCTTGTGTCAGTTCTGGTATTTTTCAAAGAATTGTCTATTTTATTTAAGTTCTAAGAGTTCTTTGCTTGGAGTTCTTCAAGTTTTTGAGTCTTTAAATTTGTCTTTTGCTGTACTTGTGAAATTACTTTCAAAAATATTTCTCACCTGGTTACTTTTCTTCTCTTCTACTGGGACTCCAGTTACATCTACACTATGTGGTTTGATATTGGTGACACAAGTCCCTGAGGCACTGTTCATTCTTTATAAATTTTGTTTCTCTTTTATTCATATTGGATCAATATTCAAGGTCACTGTTTCCTCTTCTACTCTATTCTGGTGTTAAACCTATCCAGTTAATTTTAAATTTTAGATATCATATTTTTAAGCTCTAGAATTTTTATTACATATTTCTACTCATACCTTGAAAACTCTTACTTTTACATTAATTGCAAGCATATTTTCTATTAGTAAATGGCTGCTTTTAAATTTTTGTTTGCCAATTTCAACATCTAGTTCATTTTAGCATTTTTCTTTTCTCTCTAGCCTTATTAAATTTTTCTGGACCATTATATGTAAAATTTTGGATTATATCCTGCACATTATGAATGTTTTGTTTGTTTGCTTGCTTGCTTTTTTTGTGGAGACTTTGGTCTGGTAATATTCCTTTGGAGTTTACTGTGGTTTTAAAAGGCAATTAACTTCATTTAACTCAAATTGCAAACACTGATTTTTGGGTGATAGCTCAAAAATTGGGTGACAGTTGGGCTAGTTTGTGAATCCCCTGCATAGGCTTTATTCTGTTTCCACCAGATACCTGAGCAGAGTTTATGCATAGCATTTGGGGCAGCCCCTTTAGCTCTCTCCTTTGCAATATTCCTCTTTCACTTTCCAATGGCTCTCCACTTAGAGAACCTGTAAACTTTCTACCAGTCTGTTAGCCTTCTTGTACAGTGACTGCACTTAAGCTAAAAGTTATAAAAGTGGGAGTGTTAGCCACACTAGAAGCAGAAGTCCTACTCTATTGGTTTCTGACATTTAATCTTGATTAATAAATGAATGTAAGTATCTTTTTTATTTTTCTTTGTCTCCAGCTTCTTCTATCCATATTTCCTAAAATTCTTTCTTTGATTTTGAAATTTGGTAAATTCAATAATGTAAGTCTCACTATCATATTTTTTTTCTGGATTATGGTGAGCTATTTGAATCTATATATTTATAAATACTATCTTGTATTTCAAATATATTTTTGTTTCATTATTTCAATTTTGTTCTTTATATATTAAAATTTATTCTTTATATATTTCAAATGTATTCAATATATATTAATGTGCTGTGCCTTTCCATTCTATCAGCTCCTCTCTAAATCTTTCATATCTTTGCCTTTTCCTCTGCCCTTTAAAAGATTTTTCTTCAATAGCTGTTATGTAAAATCGTACTCTGCTTCCGAGAGTTTTTAAATCTATCTTTGACACAATGGCTTAGTATACAATCTATTTTTTTTCTTCATTTCTCAACCTTTCTTGATTTTTAATTACCAGAGAATATGGTAAGTACTTAAACATCTTAGTTGTTGAGTAGGGAATCTAGTATATAATATATTAAATTAATATTTCTCACATTTTATAATATAGAGGCTAGAACCAATGCCTGGTTTTAGTGTTGCTACTGTATATCTCTTTTATTTTTTATTTCTTTCTTTTTATTTCAAGCTGTTTTGTAAAGGTAAATTATAAATCTGTTTATATATCACCATTTTTCCCAGAAATGTGCCTTTTAAATTTTTCTATACAACATCCTAATCTGAGTAGATAACAATTTGATGAGTATTCAAACTTTATCTCTTTAAAATTTTTAATTAATTTATGTTATTATAAATTGACAAATTATAGTTGTATAGATTTCTGGGGGTACAAAGTGATGTTCTGATTTATAAATGTAATGTGGAATAATTAAGTCAAGCTAATTAATATATCCATCATTTCAAATGGTTATTTGTTATAATGAGAACATTTGAAATGTGTTCTCTTAATGATTTTGAAATGTACAATATATGATTATTAACTATATTCATCATACTGTACAATGGATCTCAAAAAAAAATCTTTATTCCTCTTGTCTGAGGCTGTGTACATTTAGACCACCCTCTCTCCATTAACCCCATTCCCCAGCTTCTGGAAGTCACCAATCTACTTTCTGCTTTTTTGATGTGTTTGGTTGTTCTAGAGTCCACATGTGAGTAAAAACACTCACTATTTGTCTTTCTGGGACTGGCTTATTTTACCTTCATATAATGTCCTCCAGGTTTACCCATATTGTTGCAAATAACAATAAATCCGTAAATTGAATGTTTTTATTTTTTTAAGACCGAATAATACTTTATTGTGTGTATATACCACGTTTTCTTTTTAAAAACCTTCTTTTAATGAATGCAAATTTTTCTTTTTTTAAAATTAGTTAAGATTTAGGGGGTGCTTATGCAGGCTTATTACCTGTATATAATGCATAATGGTTTTGCATTATGGTTTGGGCTTCTAGTGTACCTACCCCAAATAGTGAATATTATAGCCAATAAGTAATTTTTAAACCCTGATTCCCCTCCTACCCTTCCCCTTTTGTCAGGTCCCCAGTATTTATTATTTCTGCCTTTATGTTCACATGTATTCATAATTTAGCTCCCACTTATAAGGGAGAACATGTGATATTTGATTATCTGTTTCTGAGTTATTTCACTTAGAATAATGGCCTCCAGCTCCTCTCATGTTGCTGCAAGGGGCATTCTCTTTTTATGGCTGCATAGTATTCCGTGCTACATATATACCACATCCAATCAACTGTTGATGGACACTTAGATTGGTTCCATGACTTCGCTTTTGTGAATTATGCTTTGATACACATACTAGTGTGGTTTTCATTTTATACAACAATTTCTTTACCTTTGGGTAGATACCTAGTAGTGGAATTGGTGGGTAGAATGATAGCTACATTTTTAATTTTTTTAATAAAATCTTCATACTGTTTTTCATAGAGGTTTTACTAATTAAAATTCTCACTATATGAAAATTTACACAGAGTTACAGGCGTGTTCTTCACGTTCATGGCAGCACATCTTCTTTATCCAATCATTGTTGGATAGACACAAGGTTGATTTAATAATTTGGCTATTGTGAATAGTACTGCAATGAATGTAGAAGTGCAGACATCTCTTTGACGTACTGATTTCATGTCTTTTGGGTAAATAGGAGTGGGATTCCTGAAACATATGATAATTCTATTTTAGTTTTTTTAAATTTCACTTTTTATTTTTTTATTTTGAACCTACTTTATTTCAGGGACACTTTTCTTTGAAGCTTTTTATTTATTTTTATTTTTGCAGGTATATTGTAGACGTATAGATGTTTTGATACAGGCATGCAAAGACAAATAATCATGTCATAGAAAATGAGGTATCCATCCCTTCAAGTATTGACCCTCTGTATTCAATTAAAGTGGTTATTCTAAAATGTACAATTAAGTTATTATTGAGTATAGTCACCCTGCTTTGCAATGAAATAGTAAATCTTAATCATTGTTTCTATTTTTTGTACCCATTAACCTTCCCCATTTTTCACCCCTACAACTCAGCCTCTGGTAACCGTCTTTCTACTCTCTATCTCCATGAGTTCAATTCTTTTGATTTTTAGATCCACAAATAAGTGAGAATATGCCATGTCTGTCTTCCTGTGCCTGGTTTATTTCACTTAGCCTCATGACCTCAGTTCTATCCATGTTGCTGCAAATGACAGGACTGCATTTTTTTTTATAGCTGAAGAATACTCCATTATGTATATGTACAATATTTTTCATCCATTCACCTGTCGATGGGCACTTAGATTGCTTCCATAACTTGTCTGTTTTGAATAGTGCTGCAATAAACATAGGAGTATAGATATCTATTCAATATATTGATTTTCTTTCTTTCAGGTATATACCCAGCAGTGAGATTGCTGGATCATACAGTAACTCAATTTTTAGTTTTTTTGAGAATCCTCTAAACTGTTCCCCTTACAGTTGTACTAACTTACATTCCTCCAATAGTGTGCAAAGGTTTCCTTTTCTCCACTTTCTCACCAGCATTGGGTATTGCCTGTCTTTTGGATAAAACCATTTTAAATGTGGTGAGATGATATCTCATTATAGCTTTGGTTTGCGTTTCTCTGATGATCAGTGAAGTTCGACACATTTTCATATGTCTGTGTGCCATTTGTATATCTTATTTTGAAAAATGTATATTCAGATTTTTTACCTATTTCAATCAAATTATTTGATTTATACTTAAAGAGTAGTATCTTTTCTCAGCTTTTCCTATCTCTTAGCTCCATCTCATTGTCCAAGTGCACAAGATTTGGTAAACATTGTCAAGGATGTGAAATTCCAGGCTGTTTCTCATTTTGTAGCATCCTGAGCATGACTGAGACCAAACAATATATATTCTTTTTGAAATTTCTTCCATCTTCTCACTAGAGTTGTCATAAGGGCCAGATTAAGATGGTTGGGACACAGAGATGGAACAGATCCACTGGAGTTTGAGCTTTTCAGAAATCGGCAGTGTAAGGAATTCTGGATAGACAGATGCTTAACAAATGTCAGACTGAGAGTATCTTTCGAGGTGAAGTGAAATGGTTGGAAAGCAATTAGCATTAGTGGAAGTCCAAGTAGGGACACAAAGGCCTGGTGAGGAGTGAGTGATAAACGAATACCCTCATTTGCAGGCAGAACATGGTTTCAGAAAATCTTAGAATGAACAACAGACCACTGTCCAGAGAAACATAGGATATCAGTACCAAGCAAATCCAATGAGAATCGATAGTCTAAGGTCCATGAGCGAAATAGGAAAGGAACACAGATTTCTATCCAGACAGTGCTTGGAAGTGAGATAGGACATCAAACAGAATACTCCTGGAGACATTACTCAAAACAGAAATGCAATAATGAGAACTGGGTGGTTAGACAAAATTGCTTAACAAGGAAGAAGCAAGAGCCGGTTACAAAAACAGGTTATGTACAAAACAGAGTTGGTTTTTAAAAAAATAGCAATAGTTTACAGAAATCAAGTCCTACAGGACTAACGTTACCAAACTACTTAATTCCTTGATATAATTTTCTTAAAAGTCTCCCTAGCTTTTTGACTCCAGAATCTGTGGTCGGGCTGAGCATGTACATTAGGCTTAGTTAGCGTTTGGTTTGGGTACCTGAGGAGTAAGGACCAAGAAATGTGTTAGCTTCCTGAGGCTTCTTTTGAGTTTTTTCCCTCTCAGTCTCGGCAGGTGATTTTTATTATTTCAGCTTTTTCCATTTCTAAATTCACTGAAACAAATTCTCAAATGGTAGATTGAGCCTGAAATTCTAGTTTTGGATTTATTCTTATAAAGCAAAAGGTTAACATTAAACTTCAAGTATTAAGCATAGATTAACATAGGCCAAAATATCATAATTATTTGTTTGTTTGAAGCTTTGATTTTTGGGTTGTTTTTTGTTTTTTGAACATGATCTCACTCTATCACCCAGACTGGAAGGCAGTGGGGCAAACCTGGCTTACTGCAGCCTGGACTTCCTGGATAATCAAGTGATTGTCCCACCTCAGCCTCCCAAAGTGCTGGCATTACAGGCATGAGCCACTGTGCTTTGCCTGAACCTGCAGTTCTATATATTGCAGTTTAAATATTTCATCAGAGTTGTTATTAACATCAGAAAACCTGAAATTGCTACTTAGATACATGGCAATCCTGTGGTACTGGTTTCTTGGATTGTACTAGAAAGTACATTTTTAAAGATTTATTTACCTCCCTTACAACAGTGATGCTCTATGGTTCTCTGAATAAAAGTATATTTTCTTAATAATATTTTATAAATGACATTTTTTTCTACTAATTGAATTGTGATGTATATGCATAGCAGTGCAAATATCATAAGTGTACAGCTCAATAAATTTCTAAAAACTGAACACACATAACCAGAGCTCAAATTATTTTTTGAACACAAAAATACCAAATAATAGCAGCCCCTAGTAAGTACATATCTCCCAAAAGTTACCAGTATCCTAATTTGTGGTATCATAGATTTATTAGCTAATGGATTGCTTTTGTTGTGAAATATATATGTAGATATGTATACATATTGAATCATATACTGTGTCTAAATATTTCTTCCAATATTGTTTTAGAATTCACCTGTAGTATTTAAAAGATTTATAGTTCATTTAATCTTGTTGTGTAATGTTTCATTTGGTATATATTCCAAATATATTCCATAGTTCATTTATCCTAATGAACATCCAGATGGTTTCTGATTCAGTACTATCATGAATAGTGCTGCTATGAACATTTTAGCACATGTCTTTTGGAGAACACATGTATTTCTGTTGGATGCAGTGGAATTTCTGGGCCATAGGTTATACTTATGTTAAATTTTAGTGGAAGCGGACAAATACAGCTTAAGAGTTTAAGTTATTCTATATCCTTGCCAATATTTATTACTTTCTATTGTTACAATTTTAGCCATTCTGTAGCCTGCATACTCATGTTATTTGGGGATTCAACTTTCATTTCTCTAATGGCTGATAAAGCTGAGCAACTTTCAATACCTTTATTAAATATTTGGATGATTTTTTTAAAATATCTGTTCAAGCCTTTTGTTCATTTTTCTCTTTGGTTGCTTGTTGTTTTTTAAAATTGGTTTTGAGTCCTTTATGTAGTTTGATATGAGTCCTTTGTTGAATATTTGTGGCATGAATGTCTTCTCCAACTCTCTGGGTTACCTTTTTATTTTTATTTTTTTCATAATTTTTAAAAATTTTTAATCTTTGTGGGTACATAGTAAGTGTACATATTTATGAAATACCTGAGATCTTTTGATACAAGTATTAAATTTGAAATAATCACATCATGGAGAATGGAGTATCCATCTGCTCAAGCCTTTATCCTTTGTATTACAAACTATCCAATTAGATTCCTATAGTGGTTACAAAATGTACAGTTATTGACTATAGTCACCCTGTTTTGCTATCAAATAGTAGATTTTAATCATTCTATTTTTTGTACCCATTAACTTTCCCCACATCCCACCCCCAGAAGCCCCCACTACCCTGCCCAACCTCTGGTAATCATTCTTCTATTCTCAAATCTCCCAAAGTACCTTTTTTTTTTTTTATACAGATTCTTACCCGGTTGCCCAGGCTGGAGTGCAGTGGTACAATCTTGGCTCACTGCAACCTCCACCTTCTGGTTTCAAGCAGTTCTTCTGCCTCAGCCTTGCTAGAAGCTGGGATTACAGGCACACACCACCACACCTGGCTAATTTTTATATTTTTAGTAGAGAAGGGATTTCACTATGTTAGACAGGCTGGTTTTGAACTTCCGACCTCAGGTGATCTACCTGCCTCTGCCTCCCAAAGTGCTGGGATTACAGGCGTGAGCCACTGCTCACGGCCAAATTGTTTTGATTGTTAGATCCCATGAATATGTGAGAACATGCTATGTTTCTCTTTCTGTGCCTGGCTTCTCTCACTTAACATAATGATCACTGGTTCCATCTATGTTGTTGCAAATGACAGGATTTCACTCTTTTTATGGCTGAATAGTACTCCATTGTATATATGTGCCATTGTGTATATGTACCTGTTGTTAGGCACTTAGGTTCCTTCCAAATCTTAGCTATTGTAAACAGTGCTACAATAAATATGGGAATGCAGGTATCTTTTTGCTATACTGATTTCCTTTCTTTAGGGCATATACATTATAAGTATATATAAAATATAAAATATTAGTTTGATGCAAAAGTAATTGTAGATTTTGTCATTGAAAGTAATGGCAATTTAATCTTGTTGTATAATATTTCACTTGGTAAAAATTCCACAGTTCATTTATTCTAAGGAACATCTGGGTGGTTTCTGATTAAACATTATTATGAATTTGGAGATTCCTCAGAAAACTAAAACTAGTTCTACTGTATGATCCAGCAATCCCACTGCTGGGTGTGAGCAACTTTTGAATATATGTAATAAACATATTGAAAGTTGATCACACAAGTTGCTATAATTTAGCAACTATTATGAAAATTGGATATCCACACACAGAAGAATGAAGTTAGAACCCAATCTCTATTATTTATATTTATAATGCTCATTTATAGCAATATAAGTGCTAAAACTATATCTACTGTATGATCCAGCAATCCCACTGCTGGGTATGAGCAACTTGTGTGATCAGTTTTCAATACGTTTTTTAAATATATTCAAAAGTTGCTCATACCCAGCAGTGGGATTGCTGGATCATATAGTAGATATAGTTTTAGTTTTTCGAGGAATCTACAAATTGTTTTCCATAGTAGATCTAATAATTTAGATTCTTACCAAAAGTGTACAAGAGTTCCCTTTTCTCCACATCCTCACCAACATTTGTTATTGCCTGTCTTTTGAACAAGTCATTTTAACTGAGGTAAGACGATATCTCATTATAGTTTTGATTTATATTTCTATGATAATCAATGATGTTGAGTACCTTTTTATATGCCAATATGCTATTTGTATGTCTTCTTTTGAGAAATGTCTATTCAAATATTTTGCCAATTTTTAATTGAATTGTTAGTTTTTTTCTATAGAGTTGTTTATACTTTTGTTGTTGTCTTTTCACTTGGTTGATTCTATCATTTGCTGTGCAGAAAGTTTTTAGCTTTATATGATCCCATTTGTCCATTTATGCTTTGGTTTCCTGTGCTTGTGCGACATGACTCAAGAAACTTTTTCCATCCTATTACAATGATACGTGAAAAAAAAGATGTTTGCCCAGACCAATGTCCTGGATATTCTCTCCAGAGTTTTATTGTGGCAGTTTCATTGTTTAAGGCTGTAATTCATTTTGATTTGATTTTTGTATATGGTGAGAGATAGGGTTGTAGTTTCATTCTTCTGTGTATGATATCCAGTTTTCATAGCATCATTTGTTGAAGAGACTGTTTTTTCCCTAGTTTATGTTCTTGACACATGGGTCAAAAATGAGCTGACTGTATGGTGTCTGGATTTGTCTCTGCATTGTCTATTATGTTCCATTGGTCTATGTGTTGTTTTCATGATGGTATCATACTATGTTGATGACTATAACTCTGTAACATAATTAAAGTCAGATAATATAATTCCACCAGTTATGTTCTTTTTGCTCAGAATTGCTTTTACTCAAATTACTCTGAGTCTTTTATGGTTCCATATAAATTTTGGCATTGCTTTTTCTACTTTGAAGAATGTTCTTGATATTTTGATAGGGACTGTATTGAATTTGTTGATTGCTTTGCATAGTATGGACATTTTAACAATATTGATTCTCCCAATCCATAAACATGGAATATATTTTTATTTTTGCCATCTTCTTCAATTTCTTTCTTCAGCATTTTATACTTTTCATTACAGAGATCTTTCACTTATTTGGTTAAGTTCATTGCTAGGTATTTAACCTTATTGGTGGCTATTATCAATGGGATTCCTTTTTTATTTCTTTTTCAGATTGTTCACTGTTGGTGTATAGAAATGCTACTTATTTTTGTATGTTGATTTTGTATTCAGCAACTTTACCAAGTTTATCAATTCTAATTTTTTGTGACATCTTTAGATTTTTCCAAATATAAGATCATATTATCTGAAAACAAAGATGATTTGACTTTGTCCATTCCAGTTTGGATGCACTTTATTTCTTTTATCTGATTGCTTTAGCTAAGACAACCAATACTGTGTTGAATAAGAATGGTGAAAGTGTGCATTCTTGCCATGTCCCAGATCTTAGAGAAAAGGCTTTCAGTTTTTCCCCATTTAGTATGATACCAGCTGTGGGCCTGTCATATATGGCTTTTATGTTGAGGTATTTTTCTTCTATTTTCAGGTTTTTTAGGGTGTTTTTTCATGAAAGAAATTGAATTCTGTCAAATGCTTTTCATCATCAAATGAAAGGATCATATGATTTTTATCCTTCTTCCACTTGGTACGATGTATCACATTGATTGATTTGCATATGTTGAACCATCTTTGCATTACAGGGATAAATCCCCGTTGTTCATGATGAATGATCTTTCTAATGTATTATTGAGTTGGTTTGCTAGTATTTTCTTGGGGACTTTTGCATCAATATTCACCAGAAATATTGACCTGTAGTTTTAATTTTTTGGTGTGTTTTGTCTGGTTTTGGTATCGGTAATACTGGCCTCATAGAATGAGTTTGATAGTGTTCTTTCCTCCTTTATATTTTTGAGTAGTTTAAGTAGGATTGGTATTGGTTTTTCTTTAAATGTTTCATAGAATTCAGCATTGAAACCAAGTCCTGGGCTTTTGTTTACTGGGAGAATTTTTTTGGCATTTTAATCTTGTTATTGGTGTGTTCACGTTTTGGATTTTTTTTAATGGTTCAGTCTTCATAGGTTGTATCTAGGAATTTTACCATTTCTTCTAGATTTTTCACTTTGAGGACTTATGTTGCTCATAGTAGCCACAAATAATCCTTTGAATTTCTGTGATAGCAGTTGTAACATCTCTGTTTTCATTTCTGATTTTATTTATTTGGACCATATTCCATGTTATTTTTGTCTGGCTAAAGTTGGTCAATTTTGTTTAACTTTAAAAAAATAACAACTTTTTGTTTCTTTTTTTTATTTCAATTTTATTTATTTATGCTCTAATCTTTATTATTTATTATCTTCTAATTTTGGGTTTGGTATGCTCTTGCTTTTATAGTTCTTTAAGGTTTGTCATTAGGTGGTTTTTTTGAAGTTTTTTATTTTATTTGATGTAGACACTTAAAGCTATAAGCTTCTCTCTGAATACTGCTTTTGCTTTATCCCATAGGTTTCAGTATGTTTTGTTTTCATTGCCATGATGCTACTTAGCATAAGAGTAGTTTACACATCACAGTTACAGTGTTATAATTTCTGTGTGTGTGTGTACTAGCTATTACTAGTGAGTTGTATCCCTTCAGGTAACTACTTATTGTTTATTAATATCTTTTTATTTAGAATTAAGGTAATACCTGTAACATTTCTTACACAATAACTCTTGTGTTGATGAAATCCCTCAGCTTTTGTTTTTCTGGGAAAGTTGTTTTTTCTTCTTCATATTTGAAAAATATTTTTACCAGATATACAATTCTAGGGTAAAAGGGTTTTTTTTTTTCCTTCAGCAATTTAAATATGTCATTCCACTCTCTCTCTTCTGACCTGTAAGATTTTCACTGAAAAGTCTGTTGACAGACATTTTGGATCCCCATTGTATGTTATTTGTTCTTTTCTCTTGCTGCCGTTAGGATATTCTCTTTATCCTTAACTTTGGGCATTTGATTATTCAGTGCTTTCAAGTAGTCTTCCTTGGGTGAAATCTGTTTGGTGTTCTATAACCTTCTTGTACTAGAATATTGATATTTTTCTCTAGGTTTAGGAATTTTTCTTTTATTATACCTTGGAATAAACTTTGTACCTCTGTCTCTTTCTCTGCCTCCTCTTTAAGGTAAATAACTCTTATTTGAGGCTATTTTCTAGATCTTACAGGCATGTTTCATTGCTTTTTAATCTTTTTCCTTTGAACTGCTTTGTGTATTTTCAAATTACCTGTCTTCAAGCTCATTAATTCTTTCTTCTGCTTTATCACTTCTGCTATTAAAGGCTCTGATGCATTCTTCAGTATGCCAGTTGCATTTTTCAGCTCCCAAATTTCTGCTTGTTTCCTGTTAGTTATTTCAATCTCTTTCTTAAATTTATCTGATAGAATGCTGGATTTCTTCTGTGTTGTCTTGAATTTCTTTAAGCTTCCTCAACACAGGTAATTTGAATTACCTATACAATAGATCACATAACTCTGTTTCTCCAGGATTGGTCCCTGGGGATGTATTTAGTTTATTTGGTGAAGTCATGTTTTCCTGGATGGTCTTTATACTTATTGATGTTTATCTGTGTCTGGGCATTAAAGAGTTACATGTTTATTGTAGTCTTCACAGTCTGGGCTTGTTTGTACCTGTCCATCTTGGGAAAACTTTCCAGATATTTGATATGACTTGAGAGTTTTGTAATCTAAGATGTATCTGTTTTATGGTGTATCCCAGGCCCAGTAGCACTGTGATTCTTGTAGATGCATTGAGGTACTATCTTATCTGGGTCTTGGACTAGACCCAGGAGAATTCTCTGGATTACCGGGCAGAGATTCTTGTTTTCTTTCCTTGTTTTCTCTCAAACAAATGGAGTCTCTTCCTCTCCCTCTGTTCTGACCCATCTAATCCTTGAGGTGGAGAGACATGGGCACCCCTGTGGCCATTACCACTAGGACGGGGTCTTGCCTAAGGTCTCCTGTGACCACTTCTTGGCTTCTGCCTATGTTTGCTCAAAGCCCTGGAGCTCTACAGTCAGCAGGTGGCAAATACAACCATGCCTGGTTTTATCCTTTAGGGCTGTGAGGTCCTGCAGGACCGAGGCAGGTTTAGAGGTGTCATCCAGTAGTTAGGGACTAGAGTAAAAAAACCTTAAATGTTTACCTGACATTCCATTTTACTACAGATGAACTAGTATGCAAACCACAAAACGGAGCATTTCCCACTCTTCTCCACCCTTTCTAAAGGCAGAAGAGCCTCACTTCATGGCCTGTGCCACCACAGTTCCACTGGAAGACTACCATCAATGTTTTCTTTAGGCCCAAGCGTTCTTCAGTCAGCTTGTGGTAAATACTGGTGGCCTGGGACACTCCCTTCTGGGCAGTGGACTCCCCTCTGGCCCAGTGCAGTTTCAGAAATGCCACTGAATACCAAGTCCTGGAATCAGAGAACCCAGAAGCCCACTTGTGGCCAGGCTAATACCTAAGGTGCAAGACAAAGTCTCTTTCACTATTCCCTCTGCTTTTCTCAAGCTGGAGTCTCACATCAAAGCCAGCACAGCTGGGGATGTGCTTAGTCTCACCTAAAACCAGCAAGTCTCAGACCCTCAGTATAGTACTGGGTATCATTGCTGGTTATTCAGAGCCCAAGTCTCTTCAGTTTGTAGGTGATGACTCCCACCTGGACTGAAGCCTTCCCTTCAAGACATTGGATTCCCTTCTGGCCCAGAGGGTCTAGAAATGTTGCCCAGGAAGTAGGGCCTGAAATGACAGCCTCACAACTCTTAAGCAGTGCCTGTCTTGCTGTGGCTAAGTTGGTATCAGAAGTGAAAGACAGAGTCCCCTCACTCTTCCTGCTGTTCTCCTCAAGCAGTAGGAAGGAGTCTCTTTTGGAGCTGTGAGCTGTGCAGTCTGGGGTTAGAGCAGGGATGATGTCAGCACTGCCTTACCTTCACTGCCTGGTGTCTTAGTAGTTTGTGTGCCCCCTAAGTCCTCTGGCTCTAGGCCCAGTTCAACACTAGGACTCACCTAGAAGTTGTAATCATTGTTGCCTAGCTTCCTTTCAAGTTTATTAGAGCCTCAGAGGAGAGCCTTAGTTCACAGTGGCAAGGATTGCAGGAAGTCAAATTCTGCCTGCTGGAATTGGCAATTTTCCTCTGTCTAGGGCTTGTTTAAATACTTAAACGCTCCCTCCATGGGTGGATGCCAGCTGATTTTGGTCCAGTTTTTCTTTCTTCTATAACAGGATAGCACTGTGTTTAATGTCTCAAAATTGCTGCACTCTCCCTTTCTCTATTGCACAGAAACACTCCACACCACACTGCTGCTGCCAGAGGGTGAGAGGAGTGGTGTCTATCCTCTCATCCTCTTTTATCTACCTCTTCAGTACCTCTTTCAGTAATATGAAGTTAAAACCAGGTAAGGTGACAGCTCATCTGACTTTTTGTTCTTATAAAGGTTTGTGTTTGTTTGTTTTTTAGTGTAGACTGTTGTTAAATTGGTATCCTTGTGAAATGATCAGTAGAGGTTTCTCTTCTGCCATCTTGATCCACCCCTTCCTCTATTTTTAGTTTTTTGAGAAACTCTATACAGTTTTCCATAATGGCTGAACTAATCTGTATTCCTATCAACTGAGTAATTGATTTTCCATTTCTCCACATCCTGGCCAAAACTGTTATCCTTTATCTTTTTCAAAATATCCATTCTGGC
This sequence comes from Cheracebus regulus, assembly GCA_963574635.1. Lineage (NCBI taxonomy): Eukaryota > Metazoa > Chordata > Mammalia > Primates > Pitheciidae > Cheracebus > Cheracebus regulus. Next base: position 15,192 of record CAUYQU010000471.1, read on the forward strand.
AGGTACCAGATAATATCTTGTGGTTATGACGGGCATTAGTGAAGTTGAACATTTTTTAATTTATCCATTGGCTATTTGTATGTTTTCTTTTGAAAAATACTTATTTAGGTCCTTTGTCTAGTTTTAAATTATAGTGTTTTCATTCCATAGAGTGTTTTGAGTTTCTTATGTATTTTGTATATTAACTCTTTATCTGATGTATGGCTTTCAGAAGTTTTCCCTGAATCTGTAGGTTGTCTCTTCACTCTGTTGTTTCTTTTGTTGTGTATTTTATTTTTTATTTAACTAGACTACATTATTCTGGTTGGTTATTTAAAATATCTCCTGCAGCATATTAATTAGTCCTCCAAAATACATTACAACAAGTATCCAAATCTTTATCCCAAACATACCCTCCTCACCAGGAAAAAAGTAATGGACAGTTCCTGTAGTCTTAAGTGATTATTCCTGATTAATGTTTATGACATACTGATTTTGCAAGAAGTTACTTCTGTCATTTTCTGCAACATTTTCAGCAAAGAATGTCCATTAAGCAGGCTATTAGAAAAGTATATTCCTACAAAAGTCTTTCATCTATAAGGTAAAAATAATTTATAAGATTATATAGTCCAATTGAAGAAGTCTGGTAAGTACACATTCTTTCTTATCTTCTCTGATTTGATTGGGAAATAAATAGCATTTAAGCATTTAAGCATGAAATAAAAAAGATTTGTCTTCAGAGGGATAATATGTATAAGATCACATTTATGAATACTTTACTAGGATCAACTTAATATCTGTTGTAGAAAAATCAATTATCAAAATAAGCATTTTACCTTATTTACTTTAAAAAGAGAAAAATGCTTTTGTGACCAAAAAAACCCACATATTTATTAACCAAGTAAATAAATGTGAATATAAGTGTTTATAAACTGTGCACTACTCTATTAAATGAACCATTTAAAGGAGACAGAACTAGTTATCATAGCTATTTTATACAATAAAACATAGATTTCAGTTTATTTTTGTATCCTTGTAGTAGAACCTAATAAGACCAATAACTCATTTTATCAGTTCAATATATTTAAACTAGATTTTTCTTTTAAATCACATGTTAAGATTGCACTTAAAAAAAAACAGATGAAACTTGCTTCAAGGACCTTATTTTATTTATAATCATGTTGGACTTGTGTGCCTTTATCTTCTAATTATGAGAAACTTTTTTTTTTTATTTCAACAACCTTTCCTGCTTTCCTGATTTACCATATTAGAACATACCATTGACTAGACTTTCCATTCCAAACTGGTATCTTCAAAATACTCAGTGAAATTCATTAATTCTATATCTTCTGGAACTACAGCTGGGCCTTCCTTGGCAGAAATATAAACTACCTGCTCCAGTTCCCTAGGATTTTTTTTCTATTATTCTATTTTTTTTTTCAGGTGTTTTTGTTTGTTTGATTGCTCACCCAACCAGTATACCTTTCACCCGCTAAACACATGTGTCACAAATGTGGAATCTCTTCCTTTGTTTAGACAGTATTTTTTAAAGAAAATTCATTTATTTTTGTTAGTTATTGACAAATTATATTGTATGCTTATGGAGTACAATGTGAGGCTATAATATCTGTATGCAATATGGAATGATTCAATTGAGCTAATTAAGGTAACCATCACCTCAAAAACTTATTTATTTCTCCTGTCTAAATGAAACACTGTACTCTTTGATCAACATCCACCTATTACCCTCCTTGGCCAGTCCCTGGCTTCTGGTAACCACGATTGTGCTTTCTTCTGTGTTAGCTTCTTAGCTTCCACATACAAGAACATGTGGCATTTGTCTTTCTATAGCTGGGTTATTTTACTTAGCATAACGTCCTCCAAGCTCATGTATGTTGTTGCAAATGCCATAATTTCTTTCTTTGTAAAGGCTGAATAGTATTTCATGGTGCATGTATACTACATTTTTTATCCATTAATTGACTGGTAAACACTTAGGATTATGCCAAAACTTGATAATTATAAATAAATCTGTAGTAAACATGTGCAGCCATCTCCTTGACATACTGATTTCAAATCCTTTAGATAAACTAGTGAAATTGTATTTTTACTGTTTTGAAGAACCTCCATACAGTGTCCCACAATGGTTGTACCAAATTACATTCCCAACAGTAATAGTAGGGTTCTCTTTCTCCACAGCCTCCGCAACACTTGTTATCTTTCATCTTTTTGATAATATCTGTCATGAAAAATGAAAGAATATACCTCATTGTGGTTTTAATATGCACTTCCCCAATAATTAGAGATGTTGAACATTTTTAAAATGTATCTGGCAGCCATTTGAATGTTATCTTTTCTTTTAAGAAATATTTACTCTGACCATTTGCCTATTTTTAATCAGATTATTTGTTTTCATTCTATTGAATTGTTTGTATTTTTTACATATTTTGAATATTAACTCCTTATTAGATGTATGGCTTGCAAATATTTTCTCTCAATTCATAGATTGCCTCTTCATTCTGTTAGTTTTTGTCTTTACTATACAGATGTTTTAAGTGTGATATAATCCTATTTCTCTATGTTTGGTTTTGTTCCCTGAGCTATCAGGGTCAAATTTAAAAAAAAGTTGTCCAGACAACTATCGTATAGTTTTATCCCGTTTTTTTTGTTTTGTTTTGTTTTCTTTTCTTTTCTTTTGTTTTAGTACTTTTAAAGTTTCACTTTTTACATCAAATTTCTTTTAACTCATTTTGAGTTGATTTTTGTATATGGCATGAGATGAGGGTCCAATTTTATTCTTCTGCATGTAGATCTCCAAATTTCCCTATTTCTTTTATTGAAGAGACTGCCTATTTTTTATATTTTGTTTTAGGCACCTTTATCAAAAATCAATTGACAGTAAGTGAATGGGTTTTTTTTTTGGCTCTCTGTTCTGTTCCATTGGTTGACCTGTCTATTCTTATGCCAGTATAATGCTGTTTTAATTACTATCATTTTAATATATTTTGAATTCAGATAGTGTGATGCCTCCAGCTCTTTTTTTTTTTTTTTGAGGGGGTAATGTGTGCAAGATTGTCTTGGAAATTTGTGGGTTTTTTTGTGGTTTTATATGAATTTTAGTTATTTTTGTGAAAAATGAATTTACATTTTGATAGAATTTTCGTTCAATATGTAGATCATTTTTGGTGATAGGGACAGTTTGTTTATTTATTTGTCTACTGAGACAGAGTCTCACTTTGTCACCCAAGCTACAGTGCAGTGGCATGATCTTCGCTCACTGCAACCTCTTCCTCCCAGGTTCAAGTGATTACCATGCCTCAGCCTCCCAAGTACCTGGGATTACAGGCATGTGCTGCCACACCCAGCTAATTTTTTGGATTTTCAATAAAGATGGGGTTTCAATATGTTGGCCAGGCTCATCTAGAACTCCTCTACTCAAGTGATCCACCCATCTCAGCCTCCCAAAGTGCTGGGATTACAGGCATGAGCTAATAGGGCTAATAGGGACATTTTAACAATATTAATTACTCCAATCTGTGAACATAGAATATCTTTACATTTATTTGTATCATCAATTTCTTTCATCAAAGTTTTGAAATTTTTTAGTGCACAAATCCTTCACATCCTTGGTTAAATGTATTCCTAAGAATGTTTTATTCTAGGTATCTGTTGTAAATTATTATTTTTTACACTTCTGTTTCAAACGGTTAATTGTTTATACATAGAAACACTACTGACTTTTGCATGTTGATATTTTTAATCCTGCAACTTTACTGTATTCATTTATTAGTTATAACAGTTTTTTTGTGGAGTCTTTAGGTTTTCATACACACGATCATGTCATCACCAAACATGAACAATTTTCTTCATGTTTTCACTTTTGGAAGTCTTTTATTTCTTTTTCTTACCTAATTGTTCTGGAAAGGAGCAATATAGTCACTTTCAGTACTATAGTATATAAAAATGGTGAAATTAGATATTCATGTCTTGTTCCTGATCTTATAGGAAAAGTTGCCTTTGTTTCCATCATTAAGTATAATGTTAGCTGTGGCTTGTCATGCATGGCTTTTATTTGGTTCAGGTACATTGCTTCTATAACTAATCCATTGGGAGAATGCTGAATTTTCTCAAATGCTTTTTTCTGTCTCTAATGAGATTGATCGTATGTTTTTTGCCCTTCATTCTATTAATGAGATATATCACACTTATAAATTTGGATTATGTTGAACCATCCTTGCATCCCTGGGATAATTTCTACTTGATCATATTAAATGGTTAAATGATTCATTTAATGCACTGTTGATTAGATATTGCTAACCTTTTGTTGAAGATTTTGGCATTTATTTTCATTTGGGATATTGGACTATAATTTTTTTTTCTTATAATGTCCTTATTTGGCTTTGGTACCAGGATGATTCTACCCTCATAAAAAAAATTGAGAAGTACTCATTTTTGGAAGAGTTTGAGATGGATTTATATTAGTTCTCCTTTAAATGTTTGGTAGAAATCAGAAACAAACCATCAGATCCTGAACATTTACTTGATGGGAGACATTTTATTACTGATTCTCCCTTTAATGGTTATTTTTATATATTTTCTATTTCTTCATGATTGAGACAGAATAGGTTGTATGTATCTATGAATTTATCCATTTCTTCTAAGTAATTCATTGGTTGGCATATAATTATTCAAAGTAATCTTTTATGATTCTTACATAGCTGTAGTATCAGTTGTAATTTTTTTTTCTGATTTTAGATAGTTGAGTTGTCTCTCTTTTTTGTTAGTCTAAGTGAAGTTTCATTGACTATGTTTATCTTCTCAAAAAAATTCTTGATTTCATGGATTTTCTTCTATTGTTTTTCTAGTCTTTGTATTATTTATTTCTTCTCTAACCTTTATTTTCTTTATTCTTCTAGCTTGAGGCTTAGTTTTTTTTTTTCTTTTTCTTTTCTTTGAGGTATAACATTATGGTATTCATTTGAGATTTTTAAAGCATAGAACTGCATTTTTTGTATCCCATAAGTTTTGGTATATTGTGCTTCCACTATTGTTTGTCTCAAGTTTTTTAAATTTCTCTTTTGATTTCTACTTGACCCATTGATTGTTCAAGTTATGTTGTTTAATTTCCATGTATTTGAGAATTTTCCAAGATTTATTCTGTTTTTGATTTGTAATTTCATGTACTTGCAATTAGAAAAAATATTTGATAATTTTCAATGTATTCAATGTGTTCAAACTTATTTTGTAGCCTAACCATGTAATCTATTCTGGAGAATGTTCTATGTTTCCTTGAAAAGAACATGTATTCTGTTGATGGAAAGTTCTGTATGTGTCTATTACATCCATTTGGCCTAAGGATATTTCAAGGCTGATGTTTTTCTTTTTATTAATTTCCTGTCTGAATAACTTGTCCATAGTTGAAAGTAGGGAACTGAAATCTTCACTATGATTGTATTGCATTTCATATCTCCCTTGAGATCCTTTAAGATTTCCTTTAGTATTTAGGTCCTCCAATGTTGGGTGTGTTATGTATTTACACTTGTTATATCTTCTTGATAGATTTGTCCTTAAATATTATATAATAACCTTCTTTATCTTTTTTACTGTTTCTGATTTAAGGTCTATTTTAAGTATAGCTAACTTTGGTCTCTCTCTTTTGGTTTTCGTTTGCATAGAATATTCTTTTACATTCCCTCATTTTCAGTCTGTGTGTGGTCTGAAATGTGAGTTGAGTCTATCTGGGTAGCATATAGTTGGGTCTTGTTTTTTAAATAATGTCAGTCATTCTATGTCTTTTTCTTGGAAAATCTAATTTATTTATATTCCAAGTAATTAGTGATAGGTCAAAACTCTCTACTGACATTTTATAATTTATTTTCTGCCTTTTTGAGCTTTTGTTTTTATTAATCATTTCACTTTTAAAACATTGTTATAGTTGAATACTAAAACAAAGACAATAGCAAGTAGTGAACATATTATGATTACAATCCTTCACTCATTCACAACGGCTCATCAAATGCCAGCAGTGAGTGTTACTCACTGCTCCTTTTATAAATTTTGGCACTGAACACCACTTCTAGGATGATGTTTGCTGTCCTCATATGTTTATCCAATGTAATAGTGCTGTCTTTTCTGATTTGAATCGAAGTACACCAGTTCTACTTGATCTATTTCATCAGTGTCTTCTATTTCCTTCCTGCCAGCTAGGAGTTTACCCAACTAAGAGAGCTTATCATGAGAGAGAAAATCATTCTCAGGAAAGTTGACCTTGAATTTGATGATTAGGTGATGCTTTTCCTATGATCTGTGAAAAATTGGCATGATTTCATTTAGCACATATTTGATATCTTCATGCTTGACATTCAGACCTGGGTGAGAGGTGATGACTATAGTTCAGTAGTCAATGGTGGATATCAGTTTTTAGAAACCACACTATATTTCAACCAGTTGTATGTCCATAGATATAAAATAGTCTTCCTGTGAAGTAAAAACAGTATGGTCCTTTTCATCTAGCTCAAAGATATCTCCTGGTTCCAATCCTGGTTCTTTGTCTCATTCACCATGAAATGTTATCTTCTGGCCATCTTTCATGTCTTTGTCAACATGAACTTTTAGAATCTTTTTCCCTCAAACTATCTTCCTTCCATTTCAGTTTTTACATCTATCTTTAGGACTAATTCATTCTCCATGAGCCCGGCACTCCATGCCTGCATACAGACTAAGTTTGCTGAACCATTCGAGGTCCTATCTCACGAATTCGTATTTGCAGTCCAGTAACTTGACAATTGGGACAGCACTATACTTCTCTCCCATTTCCTCCCCGCTCACTTCTGCCTCCACATTAGTCACAAATTACATTCTTGTGAGGTGCCAATTTTCTTGTTGTACCATCGCATACATTTTCTAAGGTTTTTGAGAGCTGATGCACAACAATGTTACTCCTCTTTTCTCTCTGCATTCTTCTTCCTCCATAAATAATTATATCAAAGATGTTCATGGGCAACCCAGAATTGCCACGTGCTTAACCCTCTTATTTACCTGTTATCTTCCTTTGTTGAAGAATTCCCTTTTATTAGCATCAGAAATAACTTTGTAAGCTTGAGAAATCTGTTTAAACTTCCTCCTTCATTTGGATTTTTATCAGGATGGTACTTCAAGGCCAGGGTCCCATGAGCTTTTTTCAATTTTTCCTTAGTGGTACTTTGTTTGACCCTCCAAAACATCATGGAAAGTGGTTTATTTCACCATTTTCTGCAGCTGGTGAGTGGGTTGAGGCAAATCTGAGAAGGCAGAAAGGACTGTGTAGCTTCATGCAGCTCAGGCAGCTGCCACTTCTCTGCCTCTCCTCCGTGTTCTGGAAAGTTCCACCCAGTGAACTGAGGCCCTTGCTGTCTTCTCCTTGTTTTTTATTTACATTTTTTTCTTCCTCTGTTGCTGTCATCATTTGTGACTTAATAGTTTTCTGTGGTGAATTATTTATATTTATATATTTAAAATCTAGTATAGATTTTTACTGTTGGTTATGAGACTTACATAAAACATATTTATAACAAACTATTTCAATCTGATAACGATTTAACTTTGATTGCCTTTGATTTTGTAGAGCTACAAAACTCTACGCTTTTACTCTACCCACTACATTTTATGTTTTTGTCAGGATGTACATCATTTTATAATTTGTAGTCCTTGAAAAATAAATTTTACTTATTGTTTTGATGCATTTTTATTAACTATCATACTGAGATAAAATTGGTTTAAATATCACCATGTCAGTCTAGAGTATCTTGAATATGATTCTGTATTATTTATACCATGAATTTTTGTGCTTTTGGATGCTTAAGATAATAATTAGTGGTCTTTGGTGCATTTTAAAGAATGTCTTCTAGTCATTCCAGTAAGACAGGCCTAATGGTAGTGAACTATATTAGTGATATGGTTTGGCTGTGTCCCCACCCAAATCTCACCTTGAATTGTAATATAATCCCCATGTGTCAAGGGCAGGGCCAGGTGGATATAATTGAATCATCGGGGCAGTTTTCTTCATACTATTCTCATGATAGTGAATAAGTCTCATGAGATCTGATTGTTTTATAAGTGGGCATTCCCCTCTACAAGCTCTCTTGCCTGCCACTACTTAAGACATAATTTTGCTCCTCCTTTGTCTTCTGCAGTGATAGTGAAGCCTCCTCAGCCATGTGGAACTCTGAGTCAATTAAATCTCTTTTCTTTATAAATTGCTCAGTCCTTCATATGTCTTTATTAGCAGCATGAGAACAGACTAACTAATACAGTAAATTGGTACCAGAAAGTAGTGAGGTGCTGCTATAAGGATGCCCAAAAATGTGGAAGTGACTTTGGAAATGGATAACAAGTGGAAGTTGGAATACTTCAGAGGACTTAGAAGAAGATAGGAAACTGTGGGAAAGTTTAGAACTTTCTAGAGATTTGGAGGGCTCAGAAGAGGAGAGGAAGATGTGGGAAAATTTGCAACTTCCTAGAGACTTGGAGGGCTCAGAAGAGGAGAGAAAGATGTGGGAAAGTTTAGAACTTTCTACAGATTTGTTGAATGCCTTTGACCAAAATCCTGATGGTGATATAGACAATGAAGTCCAGACTGAGGTGGTCTCAGATGGAGATGAGGAAATTGTTGGGAAGTGGAATAAAGGTCACTCTTGCTATGCATAGAAACTGGCAGCATTTTTCCCATGCCTTAAGAGTCTGTGATGACTTTGAACTTGAGAGAGATGAAATTTCTAAACAGCAAAGCATTTAAAAAAAAGCAGAGCATAAAAGATAAAAGTTGGAAATTTTTGCAGTCTGATAATGTAATAGAAAAGAAAACCTCATTTTCTGGGAAGAAATTCAAGTTGGCTGTAGAAATTGGCATAAGGAGGAGCCAAATGTTAATCACCAAGACAATGGAAGACAATGGGGAATATGTCTCCAAGGCATGCCAGAGACCTTTACCTGCAGCTCCTCCCATTATAGGTCCAGAGGTCTGGAAGGGAAAAATGGTTTTGTGGGCTGGGCCCAGGGCCCCCCTGCTGTGTTTAGCCTAGGGACTTGGTGCCCTGTATCCCAATTGCTTCACATCCAGCCATAGCAAAAAGGGACCACTGTACAGCTCAGGCCATTGCTTCAGGGGGTACAAGTGCAAACCCCAAGACTTAACAGATTACACATGGTGTTGGGCCAGCGGGTGCATAAAAGTCAAGAATTGAGGTTTGGGAACCTCCACCTAGATTGCAAAAGATGAGCAGAAATGCCTGGATGTCCAGGCAGAGGTGTGTTGCAAGAACAGAGGCTTCATGGAGAACCTTTCCTAGGGCAGTGCAGAAGGGAAAGTGGGATGGGAGCCCCCACACAGAGTCCCCACTGGTGCACTGCCTAGTGGAGCTGTGAGAAGAGGGCCACTCTCCTCCAGACCCCAGAATGATAGATCCACTGACAGCTTGCACTGTGCACCTGGAAAAGCTGCAGACAATCCCAGCCTGAGAAAGCAGCTGGAAAGGGGCTGTACTCTGCAAAGCCACAGGGGTGGCACTGCGTAAGCCCGTGGGAGCCCAGATCTTGCATCAGCATGACTTGGATGTGAGGCATAGAGTCAAAGGAGATGATTTTGGAACTTTAAGGTGAAATGACTGCCCTATTGGATTTTGAACTTGCATGGGACCACTAGCCCCTTCATTTTGGCCAATTTCTCCTATTTGGAACAAATGTAATTATGCAATACCTATACCCTAATTGTGTCTAGAAAGTAACTAAGTTGCTTTTGATTTTACAGGCTTATAGGCAAAAGGGACTTGCCTTGTCTCAGATGAGATTTTGCAGTGTAGAGTTTGAGGTAGTGCTGAAACGAGATAAGAACTTGTGGGATTGTTGGGAAGGCATGATTGTGAAAGGAACATGTGAAATGTGAAAGGAACATGAGAGTTGGAAGGGATCATGGGCAGAATTATATGGTTAGGCTGTGTCCTCGTCCAGATCTCACCTTGAATTTTAATAATGCCCTCAGGTCAAGGGCGGGGCCAGATAGAAATAATTGAATCATGGGGGCAGTTTCCTCCATACTGTTCTCATTGTAGTTAATAAGTCTCATGAGATCTGATGGTTTTATAAATTTGAGTGCCCCTTCACAAGCTCTCTTGCCTGCCACCATGTAAGACGCGACTTTGCTCCTCCTTTGTCGTCTGCCATGATTGTGAGGCATTCCCAATCATGTGAAAGTATGAGTCAATTAAACTGTTTTTCTTTATAAATTACCCAATCTCAGTTATGTCTTTATCAGCAACTTGAGAAAAGACGAAT
>CAUYQU010000473.1:0-17667 GCA_963574635.1 Cheracebus regulus
CAAGACTGTCAAAAAAAAAAAAAAAAAAACCACTGAGAATGCATTGTGATGGCTAGTGTGCTGTAAGCTGGCTCAAATCCCCATGATCTCTTCTTTAATGGGTGACAGCATGCCAGGTGTTCTCTCAAGGGCTGGGTTAAACATGTGTTTGGTCGAATAAGAAAATATACTGCAGGGATAAATTTATCACATATAAAACCTAAGAAAATAGAACACTGTCTCAAAGATAACTTTGGCATTTTGAATTCAATAAACTTTAAAGATTAATTTTACTTCATAAATTAGGAAAGACAGTTGCTTCGTTTGTATATGAAAAAACAAATCACAGCTTTACACGGAAATGAGTTCTAGTTCACTCCTTCATCTAAAATCAGACGTGAGCACCATTTTCTTTGTGCCGAGCCTTTCCATAAAATGAAGCAGCCTTTGTCTTTACAAGAATGAGCAAAGGTTCCAGTGGGGAATCCACCTTGCTCCTTAGGTTGTGAGGTTGAGTGAAAAAGTGACATACGTCCCTGTCTCGGTCAAACGTGAGCATGAAGAAATTCCCAGGCCAGCAGGGCCCTGGATGTCTTTTTCTGTGTCTGTGACCCTAGCAGCCCGTCCCCTGACAAGGCCCAGATCTCTGTGGCTTCCCATTTGAGCACGGCACTGCTTTACGTCTGTGGATGGCAATCGCATTCATCTGGCTTCTTATTCCTGTAGAAGAAACGATTGCGGTGCCACTGACAATGTGCCTCCAGGACTTCACCCACAGTGTCCTTCCCCCAACACAGGCCAACAGGGGAGTTTACTACCATCTTTCCATTTCTTAGAAAAATTAACTCTTAACATACTGATAAACGTATTTTACTGGGAACATCACCAATTGGCCATCCCTCCCCCAGCAGTCATCCCTCCCTTCAATCCTCCCGGCTTACCTATTTTAACTAGAATGGATTCGTTAACCCTGGGCACCTTGAAAACGCATTAATGACAAATAAAAGGAGTTCTCCCCCTGCTCCCTGTGTGATGGTCTCACCTCTCATGCCTGGTCCTGCCTAGGCTCTTCTGGCTCAACTCAAGGGGCTGGAGCAGAGGCTGGTGAAAACGGCAGACGTGGATGTCGCCAGGGAAGAGCTGAGGGTGCTTGTGAAAGCCATCAAAGCAGCCCTGGAGCGCAATGACAGGTGAGGCATGAGTGGTGGATCTGATCTACGTTTAGATTCTTCTGTAGCAAGATCTTAAAGCGATGTGACAAGCCTACCGTTACGCTGTTTCCTGGTCTGGCCACTTGCACAGGCCATTGTCTACGTGACTAGGATATTCTGATAAGCATGGTGTTTCCATGAGGAGAGTTTGGGGAAGTTTCTGAAGGAATTTCCTGTCTTTTTTTGGTGGTCCCCTGAAGACTTACCAATAGGCGAGAGGGCTACAGATCTAAGACACCTTTGAATGGCCTTACTGGTTTTTAACTTACAAAGCTCTTCTAATATAACCTCCCTGTATTTTTTTTTCCAGGATCAAATCACAATTGGATAGGGCATACTGTTTGTATGATTTTTAAAAAGAGATTAAAGGAAACCTGCAACATCTAAAATATCTTCAGGAGAGCAAAACAAAAACAAAACCAGAAAACAAAGTTTGCCTTCAGTGTAACTAGAAGACTGAGAGCTTGTATTTTGCTCCAGTTGGGTCTTTTTTTTTTTTTTTTTTTTTTTTTAGATGGAGCCGTGCTTTGTCACCCAGGCTGGAGTGCAGGGGGGTGATCTAAGTTCATTGCAACTTCCATCTCCCGGGTTCAAGTGAATCCTCTGCCTCAGCCTCCTGAATACTGAGATTACAGGTGTGTGCCACCACGCCCAGCTAATTTTTGTATTTTTAGTAGAGATGGGGCTTCAAAATGGTGACCAGGCTGCTCTTGAACTTCTGACCTCAAGTGATCCACCCACCTCAGCCTCACAAAGTGCTGGGACTATAGGCATGAGCTACCGCAACTGCCCTCCAATTTGGTCTTGAGGTCTCTTGCACAAGGGTGGCTATGAACTCTAGCCCTGGCCTGACGGGGCTTCAGGGGTCTGGTGGAGGATGTTCTCAGGATGCCCTTCATGGGATGCATTTTCTTCGGCCCTCAGGCTTAATGCCTAAGTGTCCGACCTGTGACCAGATGTCTCTCTCACAAGAAACCCGACTACACTGGCTGAATCCCTTGTGGCAGTTGTCTGGTATGGGTCTAGTTTATTCCTACAAAGATAGCCAGTCTCTGGAAGAGCCCTAGCTGGAAAAGGTGAGGTTCAAGTGTGCCTGTCAGGTAAGGGACAGAGGAGGCCACAGAACAAAACACATGAAATGGCAGATTTGTTACTTACAGATCCCAGAGAAAAGAGGGCAGCATACCTTGCAGGGGTGGTAAGAAGGGGGAACTGCCTGAAATACACTGGCTCCACCAGCAGGTAGGGGAGCAAGTGAGAACTGATGGACCAAGGCTTTTGTTTGGAACCAGAGCATGATCCAAGCAGCTTTTCCACAGGGAGTTCTGATCAGTGGGTTTAGGGCAAAAAGGCACAAGAGCTGTGGGGTCGCACTGTGGCTAGAAGTGGTTTCTGGGTCACTGCAGCATCTTCTCATGACCAATGCAGGTGGGGTGGGGGGTCAGTGGGTTGAGGAAAGTAGGTTGTATTTGGCTGGCTCACAGCGGGTGGTCACTAAGAGGTGGTTGTTTATGGCAGATATCTGGGCTGACCATTTTGAGGCGCTGGAGGGAGGAGAAGGACTAGAAACTGTGTCAAGCAAGGGTGACGGAGCCCTGCTTCTGGAGTGAGAAAATTAAACTTCTATTCAAAGTGAATGCCAAGGCAAAAAATAAAAAAAGGGATTCGTTGCAAATGCATCCAAAGTTTAAAAATGACTGAAAATGGAAAAGAAAACATTTAGTGGCAGTGAACCAGTTTTCCATGTCCCTGCTGCAAAGCTTTGTTTGTAAGAGCACTGAGGTTTTGGGAAAAGTTCATGAAAGAGAAAACAGTGGAGCTAGAAGGAGGCCTAAAACTGTTTTAAATCCACTTCCAGAGAGAGAATCCATGTCAGCGAGGAAGGCACACCGCTGTGCTGCGGGGCTGATGGCAGCACTGACTATGACGGCCGGGGTGGGGTGGGTGGGGTTACTTGGAAGAATGTGGAAGTGAGAAAACAACTTTGAAATAGTAATGAAACAGGTGAGAAAGGGGTTAAAGGAAAGGTAGCGGCTTCCTTTAGAAATGTCCAATGAAGTCAAAAGGGATCAAGAAAGGAAAATGAGAATCCTGTAAAAAGAGAAAAATCAAGGTGCACACAGCCCTTCCACATACTGCCCTTCTCCCTTCTAAACAAGAACGCCATCCAAGGCTATCAAAACAAATCAAAACAACACCAAAAAACAACAAATCAATAATAAAATAACATGATTTGCTACACTGATGGAAAAGTATCGATTTGAATTAGCAATCTCACGTGCTACTCCAAATCACTAGTCCAGCCTGCAAAAATGCAGAGATATAAACAATCTTTGTCTATACAAACTACCCTAAGAATAGAACAGAAAATGAGAATCCAAATGATTTACCTGATGAGAATCCCTGCTGTACCAAGGAATAATAATAATAAAGTTGAAGAAGAAGAACACTGTAGCACAGCACTCCAAGCGAACTTAGATGTTCCCAAAAGAGCATTTCAGGATATGAAAACAATCTGGAGTCACAAATTTAAAAACTAAGCAGGGAAATCAGTAACAATAAAGAAGAAATAAAACAAGATAACAACTGAGGAAAAAATATTTGAAAAGCCAGAATTATATCATAGGTCAAGACCAAATTCTGAAATGACCAAGGAATAATAGTTTTGAATGAAAACATAAGGAGCATTGAGAAAAAGTGGGAATATATTTAAAAGAATGTAAATAAGATAAAGAAATGAAAAGAGTCAGAAAAAGTAGATGAAATAGAAGATAAGCAAATAATGTCCAATTCACTTATAATTAAAGTCCCTGAAGAAGAAAAACAAAGCAATAGAACAAAAACATAAGTAATATTTAAAACTACAATGTGTAAACATTTTCTGGAAACAAAATTTTTTAAACATACACATTGAAAAGTCTTTCATCATTATTATTATTAATCCATCAAATTCCCAGTTTATTAATTTTTTTTTCTTTGAGACAGGGTCTTGCTCTGTTGCCCAGGCTGGAGTGTAGTAGCATGATCATGGCTCACTGCAGCTTCAACCTCTCAGGCTCAAGGGATCCTTCCACTTCAGTCTCCCAAGTAGCTGGGACCACAGGCACCACATTTGACTAATTTTTGTAATTTTTTTAAAAGTAGAGATGGGGTTTCACCATGTTGCCCAAGCTGGTCTCCGTCTCCTGGGCTCAAGTGATCCACCTGCTTTGGCCCTTCAAAGTGCTGGGATTACAGGCATGAGTCACCATGCCTGGCTCCAGTTCCTTAAAATTGAGGATCAGAATACCACCGTATTTCTCTCTTAATCTTTGATAAAATGAGCTAATATGTTTAAAAATCTTAAATTGTTAGGCCTTTTGTAGACATTTGGCATTAACTTATTTGCATGCTGATGTTTTAAATCATATCACAGTGTTGTCCTCAATATGTGTAATACTTATTAGACTCCTTTTTATCTTGTCCTTAAATCTATAAAACATAAGATCATTGATTTAGGTTATTCTGAACCAAGCAGAGGAAACAAAGAAGTTTTTCTCCTTTTTTAAAAAGTTTCTTGTATTTTATTTTTAATTCAAACATTCTGAAACTTGTAAATTGTATCTGTTGCACAGAATGATAATACATAGCAAAGACACCGTGTATTCCAGCATCAGGGAGGTCTTTCCATAGCCTTTGACGTGTTGTTTACCTCTGAGTGTAAAATGCTAGGTTTGCTTTTTGTTTGTTTGTTTTTTGCCTTCTTCCTTCTTAGCAATTCCATGAACAAAAAATACAAATAAACTCTATAGGAAATCATTTTCTTTAAATTAACTAACTCTTTAATGGCTTATGCAATCTTGGTAGGAAAGTATTATTTTGTTTGTTTAGCTTGACTGATTCAGGCTGTCATTTAATAATATCTTCAGAGTACCTGTTGTGTTAGAACGTAAGCAGATTTATTTTAATTTCTAACTATAAAAAACTTGAGGTATAATATAGACACAAGAAATAAGATTAAAGGGGATCTAATACTTCCATATTTCTTATCATCACATTGTAGACTCAGGAGTGAACTGGAGGTAGAGCTGGCATTGCTGCAGTCTGCGAAGAAACGATCAGGCTGGTGTCTATGTGATGTCCTGCTGATGGGTGCTTTGCTGTGACCTTCATTATTTCAGCTGCTGCAGCCTTAGCTGCCTGTCTGTCAACTGAGCCATTCTGGAGCTCCTTCTGAGTTTTGTGGCTGGAATTCAACGTGTTCACCCACATCACCCAAGAGCACAGGGCCTGGCATGTGGTGGTCACTGCCTGTTTGTTATTCATCTTTTTATTATTACTTGTGAGGAAGAATATGCATTTCATGGGGAATTAATTATGCTTTATGAAAATTTATGCATGAAATAGATATTTAAATTACTTTAAATGCAAACAATTGAGAACGTAATTAAATGATAAAAGTAAGTTTAAGTATCTTGCTCATTAACCTTGGCTCTTTTCCAACTGTGAAGTGAAATGCCATTTTCCCTCTGAGTTTGTTAAACACTCACTCATACTCTGTTTTTAGATATTTTTTCTCAGTGTCTTGTAGGATATGCTCACAGGCCCAGCCTGTTTTAAGTCCTCAGTAGAGCTTGGCCTCAAAGGTGCTTGCGAGAATGCTTTGACTGCCTTTTCCCACTTCCACCTGTTCCCTCTTTTCTGCCTAGGAGCAGCACGGATGGTGTTAGCCCTGCTGGATGTCCTTGCACAGGTTTCTTTTGGCCTGATTTGCATCCTCTTGCCACGCCCACTCTCTGTCCCGGGCTGACTCGGCTTCCCCTTCCATCCGCCCCTTGTCAGGGCTCAAAGGTCACCTGTTTTCCTCCTTCTTCCGCCATGTCATTCATTCTTTGTAGGGTTCCTCTCCCAGGCAGGCCGTGGAATAGGACCCATGCTTGGTGTTTTCTGTTTTCTTGCTTTCTCTTAAAACAGGCCCATGATTTAAGAATAAAACAAAAAAACAAAAAAGCAGAAGCTTAAGGGCTTTACTGCTAGCCACTAATTAAAAAAATGGTAACGATGACTAAAAGTAGGATGCAGTGACTAACTTTCTAGAACTCTGGCAACCTTTCCTCATGTTCGATCCTGGCCCACTATTCCCATCCCTCTGACTGCAATGGAACAAACCTGGTGACCCTGGTTCTTCCCGCTTAATCTTTTCCCAAAGCCTTCTGTCTCAGAAGCCTGCTCTTCTAATCAGACACATTTGCTGGAATGTCCCCATTTTCAAACCTATTTCTTGAGGGCTTTTCGAAAAGGGGTGAGGGTGGAGGTCACTCGCCTGGCTTGACACTGCTTTTGACCTCCTTGACCTCAGCTGATGGTTTTAGGCTGGAACCTTTAGTTTAGATTAAGGTGGGGACCAAACACTTTATGTTGTGGTTTCTCTCAGTTTGTGTAGAAGCTTAACTATGACCATTTCTATCCCCTTAGCTAGCTCATCATGTGTCTACTTAATTCCCCTAAATTTCCAAATTTAATATCAAAGTTTTTCCTTCTTCCAAATTTGGCAAAGTTGAATGACAGCAATGACTTCCATCTTGTTTCCTATCTACAAGTAAGGGTTATTAATATTTCTGACTGCTTTGTTCCCATCAAAAGGTAGTAATTGTTTTTTCTCAAAAAAATTAAGTCTCACCACTCCAATCAGTATGTAACTGTGCTGACTAATGGCAAATTGGCCTTGGCAGTGGATCACTTGATGACTTCATTTCCTTTCTGTCCTCTTTAAATGTTGATATCCTTTGGAGTCCAGCATCTCTTTGGAAGAGTTGGCATTTTTAAAAATTCCAAATCAATTTTTTCTGCTAAAAACCCTTCTTCTATTTTTTTTTTTTTTTTTTTTTGGTTTGAGATCTGTATATCCAAGTACCTACTAGACATGGCCTCTTGTGTGTTTCATAGGTATCTCAACCTATGTCAAGATTAAACTCATCATCTCCTTCTCTAAATTGGCATCCCCCTGGCTGTTTCAGTGGATGGTATCACCAAATACATGAGATGCAAGTCATAAAACATGTGCTGGCAACTTTCATTGTCTTACCCCTCCACCTCTCCCTACACAGCTTGGAATAAGTGGCCAAATTGGGATTGAAACAAAGTTCTTTCTTACCTCCATGCTTCATTGAACTCATTGTTTTCCTTCTAGCTACAACTGAGCTAAAACCTAGGGCTTATTTTTGACATTGCCTTCTTCTTTACATTGCCAGATCTAGTAAATTACTAATGTCTATTTTTTCTTTTCTATTTTCTAAATAGTTTTTGGATTTTTTCACTTCTCTTCATGCTCGAAGTGCCATCCTGATATGGTTTGACTCTGTGTCCCCACCCAAATCTCATCTTGAATTGTAGCTCCCATAATTCTCATGTGTTGTTGGAGGGACCCAGTAGGAGATAATTGAATCATGAGGGTAGTTTCCCCCATATTGTTCTGTTGTTAGTGAATAAGTCTCACAAGATCTGATGGTCTTATCAGGGGTTTCTGCCATTGCATCTTTCTCATTCTCTCTTTGCCTGCTGCCATCCATGTAAGATGAGACTTGCTGCTCCTTCCCTTCTGCCATGCTTGTGAGGCTTCCCCAACCCTGTGGACCTATAAGTCCAATTAAACCTCTTTCATTTGTAAATTGCCCAGTCTCAGATATGTCTTTATCAGCAGCACGAAACAGATTAATACATATCTTGACCTGATCAACTTGTCTGAATAATTGCCATAGCTTCCTAACAGATTGTTCTAATTCTAGTCCTGCAGTGTCTGATCCACTGTCAGGACAAAATTTCACTGGAGACAGTGACCATTATCTGATCATGTTTTTCCCCATATTAAAAGCCTTCAACAACTTTGAGTGATCTAACATAAGTCACAAGGCCTTCTCAGTATGCCCCATGTTTCCCTGCTGGCATTGTCCCTCAATGTCTCAATTCTGTCTTCTACTCCCTCCCAAAGTCCTTCTTCTTGTCTAACTTCTCTTTATCCTTTGGGTTTCAACCTAGTCACATGTCTCTGTCAAAGTCATCCTTGAGCCTTCCTCACGCTGTGTCCGATGTCCTGGCTTTGTCATCCACTGCACCTTCTATTCTGCCACCATATCATCACTTTCCTATGGTTTCTTGTTGGTCTACACTGTGAATCACACACTCTGGAAAAGGTTAATTCATCACTGAACCTTTCTACCTAGTTCAGTGCATGTGTTCAACAAATACATATTGATTAGCTGAATGAATTCAAGGAAGAATACCCTCATTCTTGGATCAGATTATTTCTATTGACATACTTCAAGTTTGAATTATATGATATTTTATGGTTATGTATATCATAGCATAGATAATATTGTTAATAATACATAAATGCTATTAATAATAACTGAGATATTAATGATGGTAATATTTTGTTTTAAAAATATTTCCAGAATCATCTAAGAAGCATGTAATTGATGAAAACCAACTTACTCTTATTGAGAAGGTTGAAAAGAAGAGGTGTGAAATACTCAATAAGTGGGATGAGATACAAGCTCTGGAGAAAGAAATTAAAACAACTTTGGTTCACACCAGAGTTTCAGATGTCACTGAGAATAGGATTAAAAGCATAGAGGTATGCAACTTATTTACTTAAATATTTACATTGTTCTTTTGCTTGAAGATCTTGACAAACACATGAAATAATGTGATTTGGTAATGGGTTAAAAAAATCATAACATTTGGCTCAAATATACTTTTTATTTAAAAATGTTTGTAGCAAATAATCATAATAATTAAGAGATCTATCTAAAACAAGAAAAAAGGAATGTGATAAAAAATTCTATAGATTTCTGTTAATAGCCAAAACCTATTTTTCTTGGATAACATGGACATATAGCGGGGAATAATAGACATTGAAGAGAATGTGGGACTGTGGAAGGAGGGATGAGGAATGAAGTGCTGCCTACTGGGTATACTGTACATCATTTGGGTGGTGGTGCACTAAAGCCTACCATTGCACATATATCCATGTACTACAACTGCACTCGCACCCCTAAATCCATAAAAGCTAAAAAATTAAAGACATAATTTAAAATTGTGTAGAATCTAACTCAATGTGACCTCTAGTTATAGAGTATATAAGAAATACATGATTTTTCCCCTTGTGTTTCTATAATTAACTGCATTCCAGCACTACTTTTATTCTTTTTAGCAGAATTATACAGCATATAGAAAGGCATTAGTGGTCCAAATTTTTTTTTATTAAAAAATTCTTTCTCTTTTAAAATAATATGTTCAGATTTTCTTTTTTGGATGGGGGCATGCTGTGTGCCAATAAAACTTTATTGACAGAAACAGGTGGCCAACTGGATTAGTTTGTTGACACCTGTTTCAGAAGAAAATTATTTAAAGATAGAGGAAATACTATGGTTTATTGTTACAGGAATGAAACATTACTGGATGAAATAATTTTACTGGTTCTAGCCTTATTTTAAAAGGGTAAGGTTTTACTTTTTTTATTTTGTATTTTTGTCTGTTTTAAGTTTCAGGATACATGTACAGGATGTGCAGGTTTGTTATACAGGTAAATGTATGCCATGGTGATTTGCTGCACCTATCAACCCATCACCTAGGTATTAAGTCCAGCATGCATTCGCTATTTTTCCTGATGCTTTCCTTCCCTTTGCCTCCCTTACAGGCCCCAGTGTGTGTTGTTCCCCTCCCTGTGTCCATGTGTTATTGTCCAGCTCCCACTTATAAGTGAGAACATGTGATGTTTGGTTTTCTGTTCCTGCATTAGTTAGCTGAGGATAATGACTTCCAGTTCCATCCATATCCCTGAAAAGGACATACTCTCATTCCTTTTTATGGCTGCATAGTATTCCATGGTGTATATGTACCACGTTTTAAAAATCCAGTTTATCATGAATGGGCATTGGGGTTCATTCCATGTCTTTGCTATTGGGAATAGTGCTGCAATTGAACATATGTATACATGTATATTTATAATAGAATGATTTATATTCCTTTTGGTATATGTCCAGCAATGAGATTGATGGGTCAAATGGTATTTTGAGTCCTAAATCTTTGAGGAATTGCCACATTGTTTTCCACAATGGTTGAACTAATTTACATTCCCACCGACAGTGTAAAAGCATTCCTGTTTCTCCACAACTTTGCCAGCATCTGTTGTTTGTTGACTTTTTAATAATTGCCATTCTGACTGGTGTGAAATGGTATGTCATTGTGGTTTTGATTTGCATTTCTCTGATGATATGTCATGCTGAGCTTTTTTTCATATGCTTGTTGGGCACATGTATGTCTTCTTTTGAGAAGTGTCTGTTCATGTCCTTTGCCCGTTTTTTAATGTTTTTTTTTTTTTTTGTAAATTTGTTTAAGATCCTTATAGATTCTGAATATTAGACATTAGTCAGATAGATTGCAAAATTTTTCTCCCATTCTGTGGGTTGTCTGTTAGCTGTGATGATAGTTTCTTTTGCTATGCAGAAGCTCTTTAGTTTAATTAGATCCCATTGCTTTTGCTGCAATTGCTGTTGATGTTTTCATTATGAAATCTTTGCCCATGCCTACATCCTGAATGTTATTGCCTAGATTTTCTTCTAGGGTTTTATAGTTTTGGGTTTTACATTTAAGTATTTAACCTATCTTGAGTTAATTTTTGTGTAAGGTGTAAGGGATGGGTCCAGTTTCTATTTTCTGCATATGGATAGCTAGTTCTCCCAGAACCATTTATTAAATAGGGAATCCCTTCCCCATTACTTGTTTTTGTCAGGTTTGTCAAATATCAAGTGGTTGTAGGTGTACAGTCTTATTTCTGAGTTCTCTATTCTGTTCCATTTGTCTATATGTCTGTTTTTATACCAATACCATGCTGTTTAGGTTACTGTAGACTTGCACTGTTTTGGTTACTGTAGTTTGAAATCAGGCAGCATGATGCCTTCAGCTTTCTTCTTTTTGCTTAGGATTGTGTTGGCTATAAGGGATCTTTTTCTCTCCCATATAAAATTTAAAATAGTTTTTTTTTTCTAATTATGTGAAGAATGTCAATGGTAGTTTAGTGGGAATAGCATTGAACATATAAACTACTTTGGGAAACATTGCCATTTTCATATTGATTCTTCCTATGCATGTACATGGAATGTTTTTCCATTTGTTTGTGTCCTCTCTGATTTCCTTGAGTAGTGGTTTGTAGTTTCCCTTGAAGAGGTCCTTCACTTCTCTTGTTGGCTCTATTCCTAGATATTTTGTTCTCTTTGTGGCAATTGTGAATGGGAGTTCATTCATGATTTGGCTGCCTGTTGTGTGTCATTGGTGTACAGGACTGCTTGGAATTTTTGCACATTGATTTTGTATCTTGAGACTTTGCTGAAATTGCTTATCAGCTTAAGAAGCTTTGGGGCTGAGATGATGGGGTTTTCTCATGTAATCTGCAAACAGAGACAATTTGACTTTCTCTCTTCCTATTTTAATACGCTTTATTTCTTTCTCTTGCCTGATTGCCCTGACCAGAACATCCAATGGTATGTTAAATAGGAGTGGTAAGAGAGGGTATCCTTGTCTTGTGCATGCTGGTTTTGATATCAGGATGATGTGGGCCTCATAAAATGAGTTAGGGAGTCCCTCCTTTTTGTTTGGAATGATTTTTGAAGAAATGTTGCCAGTTCCTCTTTGTACCTCTGGTAAAATTCAGCTGTAAATCCATTTGGTCCTGGAATTTTTTTTTAATTGCTAGACTATTTATTACTGCTTTAATTTCAGAACTTTATTGGTCTATTCAGTGATTCAAATTCTTCCTGGCTCAGTCTTGAGAGTGTGCATGTGCCCAGAAATTTATCCATTTGTTCTAGATTTTCTAGTTTATTTACATAGAGGTGTTTTAGCATTCTCTGATGGTTGTTTGTATTTCTGTAGGGTCAATGGTGATATTCTATTTATCATTTTTTATTTTGTCTATTTGAGTCTTTCCTCTTTTCTTCTTCATTAGTCTAGCTAGCAGTCTATTAATTTTATTAATTTTTTCAAAAAACCAGCTCCTGGATTCATTGATTTTTTTGAAGGGTTTTTTTGTGTCTCTATTTCCTTTGCTTCTGCCCTGCTCTTGGTTATTTCTTGTCTTCCACTTGCTTTGGAATTTGTTTGAACTTGTTTTTTTAGTTGTGATGTTATGATGTTGATTTGAGATCTTTCTAACTTTCCAATGTGGGCATTTAGTGCTATACATTTCCCTCTTAACACTGCTTTAGCTGCATCCCAGAGATATTAGTCTCTTT
The DNA here is from genome assembly GCA_963574635.1 of Cheracebus regulus. Classification (NCBI taxonomy): domain Eukaryota; kingdom Metazoa; phylum Chordata; class Mammalia; order Primates; family Pitheciidae; genus Cheracebus; species Cheracebus regulus. The sequence goes on from CAUYQU010000473.1 coordinate 12,461, forward strand.
GATATCTCTTTGTTCTTATTAGTTTCAAATAATTTCTTGATTTCTGCCTTAATTTTATTATTTATTCAAGTCATTCAGGAATAGGCTGTTCAATTTCCATGTAGTTGTGTGGTTTTGAGTGAGTTTCTTAATTTTGAGTTCTAATTTGTTTGCCTGTGGTCTGGGAGACTATTTGTTACGATTTAAGGTCTGTTACATTTGCTGAGGAGTGTATTTTTCCAATTACGTGATTAATTTTAGAGTAAGTGCCATGTGACACTGAGTAGAATGCATATTCTGTTGTCTGAGGATGAGGAGTTCTGTAGATATCTATCAGGTCCACTTGATCCAGAGCTGATTTCAAGTCCTGAATATCTTTGTTAATTTTCTGTCTCAATTATCTATGTAATATTGACAGTGGGGTGTTAATGTCTCCCACTATTATTAGAGACTTTGTAGGTCTCTAAGAACTTGTTTTATGAATCTAGGTGCTCCTACATTGAGTGCCTGTATCTTTAGAAGAGTTAGCTCTTCTAGTTGAATTGAACCCTTGATCATTATGTAATGCCCTTCTTCTTATTTTTTGATCTTTATTGGTTTAAAGTCTGTTTTTCAGAAAGTAAGATTGCAACCCCTGATTTTTTCTGCTTTCCATTTGCTTGGTAAATTATTCTCCACTCCTTTATTTTAAGCCCATGTGTGTCTTTGTACATAAGATGGATCTCTTTCATACAGCACACTGATGAGTCTTGACTCTTCATCCAGCATGCCATTCTGTGTCTTTTGATTGGGGCATTTAGCCCATTTACATTTAAGGTTAATATTATTATGTGTGAATATAATCCTGCAATCATGATGCTAGCTGGTTATTTTGCAGACTTGCTAATGTAGTTGCTTCATAGTGTTATTGGTCTGTGTACTATAGTGTGTTTTTGTAGTGGCTGGTAATGGATTTCTTTTCCGTATTTAGTGCTTCCTTCAGGAGCTCTTGTAAGGCAGAACTGGTGGTGACAAATTCTCTCATCATTTTCTTGTCTAAAAAGGATTTTATTTCTCCTCTGCTTATGAAGCTTAGTTTGGTTGGATATGAAAATCTGGGTTGCAGATTCTTTTCCTTAAGAATGTTAAATGTTGAGCCCCAATCTCTCTGGCTTGTAAGGTTTCCACTGAGAGGTATGCTGTTAGTCTGATGGGTTTCCCTTTGTAGGTCACCTGGCTTTTCTCTCTGGCTGCCCTTAACATATTTTTCCCTTCATTTTGACCTTTGAAAATCTGATGATTATGTGTATTGGGATCTTCTCATAGAGTATTTTACTGGGGTTCTCTGGATTTCTTGTATCTGAATGTTGGTCTGCCTTGCTAGGTTGGGGAATTATCTTGGATGAAATACTGAAGTATGTTTTCAAACTTCCTTCCATTCTCCTTGTATCTTTCAAGTATGCCACTCAGCAGTAGATTCAGTATTTTTTTAAAATATTTATTTATTTAAATTTAGGTGCATACTATATCTGGCATTTCTCCCCATGTTATCCCTCCCCTCCCTCCTCATCCCTCACTGTCTCTCCCCTACCCGCCCAACTGCCCCCAGTGTGTGATGCGGTGTTTGGCTTTCTGTCTGAGAATGATGGTTTCCAGATTCATTCAAGTCCCTACAAGGGACACAAACTGATCGTTTTTTATGACTGCATATATATACCACATTTTCTTTGTCCAGTCTATCATTGATGGGCATTTGGGTTGGTTCCAGGTCTCTGCTATTGTACACAGGGCTGCAATGAACATATGTGTGCATGTGTCTTTATAGTGGAATGATTTATAGTTCTTTGGGTATATACCCAGTAATGGAATTGCTGGGTCAAATGGAATTTCTATTTCTAGGTCCTTGAGAAATCGCCACACTGTCTTCCACAGTGGTTGAACTAATTAGATTCAGTATTTTTATATAATCCCATAATTCTCAGAAGTTTTGTTTATTCCTTTCATTCTTTTTTTCTCTGAGATTATTTCCTCCACTTGATCTATTTGGCTATTGATACTGGCAGTTACATTATGAAGATCATGAGTTGTATTTTCCAACTCCATCAGGTCATTTATGTTCCTGTCTAAACTGGCTATTCTGGCTAACAGCTCCTGTAATGTTTTATCATCATTCTTTGTTTCTTTGCATTGGATTAGAACATACTCCTTTAGCTCAGTGAATTTTGTTATTACCCACCTTCTGAAGTCTACATCTGTCAGTTTATCCATCCCAGCCTCAGCTCAGGTCTTTGCCCTTGTTGAGAGGTGTTGAGATCATTTTGAGGAGAGGAGGAACTCTGGCTTTTTGAGTTTTAAGCATTTTTGCATTGATTCTTTCTCATGTTCATGCACTTATCTATCTTTGATCTTTGAGGCTGATGACATTTGGATGGGGTTTCGCTGAGGTCTGATTTGTTGATGTTGTTGCTGTTGCTTTCTGTTGTTTGCCTTTTTAACAGGCCTCTTTCCATAGGGCTGCTGCAGTTTGCTGGGAGTCCACTTCAGACCCTATTCACCTGGGTCCCTCCAGCACCTGGAGGTGTCACCAGTGGAGTCTGCAAAACAGCAAAGATTGCTACCCGCTCCTTCCTCTGGGAGCTTTGTCCCATAGGGGTACCCGCCTAATTACAACAGGAATGCATTTGTATAAGGTGTCTAGCGATCCCTGTTGGGATGTATCAGCCAGTTAGGAGGCACGTGATTAGGGATCTGCTTAAGAGAGCACTCTGGCTGCCCCTTGGTGGAGCAGGTCACTGTGCTGGTGGGAATCTCCCTTGTCCAGACTGGCCTCTTCAGAGCCAGCAGACAGGAAAGGCTAAGTCTGCTGAACCAGAGACCACAGCAACCCCTTGCCCCAGGGGCTCCATCCCAGGGAGATCAGAGTTCTGTTCATAAACCCCTGGCTGGAGTTGCTGAAATTTCCACAGGGAGGCCCCACTTAGTGAGGAGGAATAGATCCAGATCCCAGCTAAAGAAGCAGTCTGACCACAGTCTGCCAAAGCCACTGTGCTGAGCCATGGGGAATTCTTCCCGGTCCAAACTGCCCAGTCTCTCTGACACCGGCCAGGGAAGACAGCAGACTGGAGATGGAGTGATGGCTGCCTCTCTTCCCCCCAGGAACTTTGTTGTCTTAGGCAGCAGACAGCCACAGTGATGGTGGCTGCCCCTCCCTGCAGGAAACTTGGCAACCTGAGTGGTTCTGTTCTTGGAACCCAAGACCCTGGCGGTGTGGACTCATGAGGAGATCTTCTGATCTACAGGTTGCACATATCTGTGGACAAAGCATGGTTTCCTGGGCAGGATAGCACAATCACTCACTGCCTTCCTTGGCTGGGAGTGGAAGTTCCCCTTGCCCCTTACAGCTCCCAGGTGGGCCACCTCTTCACCCTGCTTTTTCTTGCTCTCTGTGGGTCATGCCAAACACCTAGTCAGTCCCAATGAGAGAACCTGGATACCTCAGCTGTGTAGGAGTCACTTGCCATTTTCATTCTTCTCAGTAGGAGCTGCTGACAGCAGCTGCTTCTAGTCAGCCATTCTTGGACCATTCCTGAAGATTTTCTTCTGTGTTTTTTGTTTAGGATTTGTTCTCTTTTATTTCTTAAAAAAAAGTAAATAAGAATGGTTTGTCCTCAGACAACCATCAAATAAGATGGTTGTCCTCAGAACAACCATTAATTTATAGTTGTATTTTTAAACAGTAATGAGTTCTAACTTTAAATATTAAAGCATGATATAATGTCAAAATCATGTACACTTTTCTTTCATAATTAAAACCCTGATAACAAATCAAATCTCAGGAATAGAAAGCTCCCTATGAAGATTCCATTTCACTAATTTATATTACTTTACTTCATATTTGTAAGGTTTGTTTCTGAGGATAAAATGAAGAAACTGAGGCCAGCACCAAAATAATGCAGTGCAAGGGAATTTATTCAGGCTCCTGGGTGAGGTTCTGCGGTCCGGACAGGAGGGGCCGGAGAAGTCGCACTGACTATTTTTAGACAGAGGGTTTTATACGGAGTGAAACAGCTCGATTGGTTGAGGGAGAGCAAGACTGCTATTGGGTAAGTTAGAAGCCTTGACCTAGAACTTGGCTTGTTATTGGTTGGAATTACTTGCCTGCTATTGGTTGTTAAAACTCAACTGCTATTGGTTGTCAAAACTCGGCTGCTATTGGTTGTTAAGGCTTAGCTGCTATTGGTTGTTAGGGCTTAGCTGCTATTGGTTATTAAGAAGCTATGGTTGCAGCACCTTGTTTGTATACTGGGCTTTTTAAGAGAAGACCAGACTGTGCGAGCAAGGGAGAAGGGAACATGCCCGAGCATGTCTGAGCTTGCTCGGACCATGCCTGAGCTTGCTTGGGGCTTGTAGAAGGGAAAAAAGGGGCGGGGGGGGGTGCGTCTGAGCTCCCAGCAAGGCAACTGGCCTTACATTCCGATCTTTTGATGATACATAGAGGGCGCCACTCTTTCTGACTACTTCTTGCTGAATAGGAGCAAAGTAAGGGGGACAGGTGAGTTGGCTGGTGCCTCGACTGAGAGCCGGATGAAGGGATGAAGGAGCATTTGGTTGATGGCTACTCGTCCAATTTCTCGCATACGAGTTTGTAGGAATCTGAGAAGAAAAGGGGCCATTAGTAATAGTAAACAAATTACAATGATAGGAGTGATGACTGGGGTTAGCCAAGTAAGCATGGGATGTCACCAGCTTAGGGATAAAACTCCTGTATTTTGCTTTTTGTGGAGGTTTTCCTGGAGATGGTGGAGAGTGTTGATATTCTCCTCTAGTAGGCCCAATTCATTGATATAGTGGCAGCACTCTTCCTGGAGAAACATGCAGGTACCTCCGTTTTCTGCTGTTAGTAGGTCAAGGGCCCGTCAGTTTTGGAGAGTTACCTGGGCTAGTGATGTGATTTGATGCTGGAGGGAGGCCAGAGAGGCAGCTGATGCTTCAATGGCCACACGGAGCTTGTCCTCCAGTTGAGCAGCTAAAGTGACACTGTAGCCCATTGCTCTGCTTCCTATTCCAGCGGCTACTAAGGATGATGCTAAAGAGAGACCAACTACCACGGGGAGGAAGATAGCTCATTTGTTTCGGTGGACAGGGGGAGGAGGAGGAGTAAGAAGGGATTGAAACTCAGCTTGCCCATATACTTTTAGCTGAGGGACTAGAGTAACAGGTACACAGGGGAGGGGAAGGGAGGCATTTAT
>CAUYQU010000474.1:0-24808 GCA_963574635.1 Cheracebus regulus
GGCTGGGATTGGAGGATGGTCCTTACTTAAGGAGGAAGCTCACGGAAGACACACACACACACACGGAAGCGCTAGAAGAAGAGGAACGGCTACCCAACTAGCTTGCCCTTGCTTTGTCACTAATAAAGCCACAAGAACAAGTCCATCGAGGTCGTGTGGTCCTTGCTGGCCGAGGCGCGTGACATTTTGGTTACTATAGTGTTGTGGCTTATTTTGAAGTCAGGGAATGTGATGCTCCTAGCTATGTTCTTAGTGTTCAAGATTACTTTGGTTATTTGTAGTTCTATACAAATTTTAGAACTGTTTTTTTTTCTATTTCTATGAAGAATGTCATGGGTATATTTATAGGCAGTGCATGAAATCTGTAAATTGCTTTTAAAATATTTGGACAATATTAACTCGTTCAGTTCATAAACACAGGACATTCCATTTATTTGTGATTTCATCAATTTCTTTCATTTTTGTTTGACAGTTTTCAGTGTAGAGGTCCTCACTGTCTTGGTTAAATTTGTTTCCAAGTTTTTATTTTATTGTAACTATCGTAAATGAATAGTTGTCTTGATTTCTTTTTCAGATAGTTTGCTATTAGTGTATAGAAAACCTGCTGGGTTTTGTATGTTGATTTTATACTCTGCAACCTTACTGAATTTATTAGTTCTCACAGTTTCTTAGTGGAGTTTGAGGGTTTTCTACATATAAGATCGTGTCATCAGCAAATAGAAACAATTTAACTTCTTCTTTTCTAATTCAGATATCTTTAAAATATTTTATTCATGTAAATTTATAAAAGTATAATCTTGTTACATGGATATATTACATAATGGTCAAGTCAGGATGTTTATAGTATCCATCACTGAAATAATGTGCATTCTACCCTTCAAGTAATTTCTCATCATCAATCCTCCTCCTATAACCCTTCCCTTCAGATTCTCCACTGTCTGTCATTCCACACTCTATGTCCATGTATATACATCATTTGGCCCCACGGTAAGTGAGAACATGCCATATTTGTCTTTCTATGTCTGAGTTGTTTCACTTAAGATAATGGCCTCCATTTCCATCCATGTTTCTGCAGAAGACATGATTTCATTATGTTTTATGGCTGGAGAGTATTCCATTGTTTATATATAGCACATTTTCTTTATGCAATCACCCATTGATGGACATTTAGGTTGATTCCATATCTTTGCTACTATAAATAGTGGTGTGATAAACATATGTACAGGTATATTATTGGTATAATGATTTCTTTTCCTTCAGATAGACCCTCAGTCATGGGATTTCTGGATCAAATTGTAGTTCTGTTTTTAGTTCTTTGAGAAATCCATACTGGTTTTCATAGAGGTTGTACTAATTTACATTCCCAACTGTTGATGGGTTCCCTTTCAGCTGTATCTTCATCAACATTTGTTATTTATGTCTTTTTAATAACAGCCATTCTGACTGGTATAAGATGATTTCTCATTGTGGTTTTAATTTGCACTTGTTTGATGATTTAGTGATGATGAACATTGTTTCATATGCTTGTTGGCCATTTGTATGTCTTTAGATATAATGATATGGAAGAAAAAGAGATTGAAGACCGGGCATGATGGCTCATGCCTGTAATCCCAGCACTTTTGGAGGCTGAGGCAGATAGATCACTGGGCGTCAAGAGTTCAAGACCAGCCTGGCCAACATGGTGAAACTCCGTCTCTACTAAAAATACAAAAATTAGCTGGGCATGGTGGTACATGCCTATAATTCTAGCTATTCAGAGGGCTGAGGTGGGAGAATCACTTGAACCTGGAGGGTGGAGGTTGCAGTGAACTGAGATGGCACCACTGCCCTCCAGCCAGGGTGACAATTTCCCTGATTGAATCTTTACACATTATATGGATGTATCAAAATTTTATAGGTACATCTGTTATATATCAAAAAAAAAAAAAAGAAAAAATGTCTTGAAGGACACTAATACTGAGATTAGAAACACTGATGTCTTAGATTGGGTACCCACTGGAGCAGACCCAGGAGTATACGTGGGAGATGGTCCCAAGAAGTGCTGAATGGAACATGAAAAATGCTTCAGGAAAGGGAGGGAAGTAGATACAAGATGAGTCAATGATCAGAATACTGCTGTAGGCAGCTAGAATTAGGTCTCTCTGAGGACCTCTGAAAGGCTGGTACAACATGTTCCCAACTGGAGGAGGAATAACTAGAGCATGTGTTCACCAACCCCCACTTTGTTGAGTGCTGTCCCAAGAGGCTGTGTGTGTGCATGTGTGTGTGTGTGTGTGTGTGTGTGTGTGTGTGTGTTATTATACTTTAAGTTCTGGTGTACATATGCAGATCTTGCAGGATTGTTGCATAGGTATACACATGCCATGGTGGTTTGCTGCCTCCATCCCCCCGTCACCTACATTAGGTATTTCTCCTAATGTTATCCCTCACCAATCTCTGTACTCCCTGTTATTGCTCCCCTAGCCCCCTACCCCCCAACAGACCCCAATGTGTGATGTTCCCCTCCCTGTGTCCATGTGTTCTCATTGTTCAACACTCACTTATGAGTGAAAACATGCGGTGTTCGGTTTTCTGTTCTTGTGTCAGTTTGCTGAGAATGATGGTTTCCAGATTCATCCATGTACCTGCAAAGGACGTGAACTCATCCTTTTTGATGGCTGCATAGTATTCTGAGAGGCTTCAACTCTACAATCCAGAGCTTGCTCCTTGGCTAGAGAAACTCTTCAAAAAGAGAGTTCCAGGTGCTTGTTCTAAGAAATCACCATTGTATCTTAGAATAAAGAGTGCTGAGGAAATAGAAGTGGTTCCCCTGAAAATATGTGCTGTGATCTTCTCCTCTGCAGAGAAGAACAACAGAAAAATTGACTGGTAATGACAACACTCAAAAAAGAAAAATAATGATACACAGTATCCATATATTTCTATGTCTGAAAAATTTATTTAAGATTTATTTAGATAAATATTTGTTTAAAACGGAATAGCTTCATATAAGAAATTTTGGCAGAGAGCAAATATTTCAATTAAGGTAGTTGACAGATTTCAGCACAAATTACAACTTATGTTCATTTGGTACAGAGGTAAAATGTGTGGGGGGCATATATTTGGAGGCCAGATTCAATCTAAGAATCAGTTGGAACTGAAGTTTTCTAACTAGCTTCCCATAACTCAGCTCACAGATGAACTACATCAAGAATGCTGGTTGATGAGAATCAGGTAAGTCCAGATGAGAGCAGCAGCAGCAAGAACCACTAGAGCAGGTTGGGCAGGAGCAGGTGGTTTGGCAGCAGTTGCGGTGGCAGCAACTGGACACACAGCAGCTGGGTTGAAAACACTGGGTTCTGCAGCAGGTGGTCTACCAGCAGCTGGGGTGGCAGCAACTGGAGTTGCACAGGAGGGCCTGCAGCAGCTAGAACCACAGCAGGAGGAGCTACTGCTGCTAGAGATACTGCAGGAAGGCTGGCAGCAGCTGGAAATGCAACAGATGGGGCAGCAGGTGGTCCTGCAGCAGGTTGTATGGCAGCAGATGGGCTAGTAACAAAGAGACTGGCAGCACTGGGGCCTGCAGCAGCTGGACACACAACAGCTGGGGCGGCAGCAGGTGGTCACACAGCAGCTGGGGCGGCAGCAGGTGGTCCTGTAGCAGGTTGTCTGACAGCACTGGGGTCTGCAGCAGCTGGACACACAGCAGCTGGGGCGGCAGCAGGTGGGCACACAGCAGCTGGGGCGGCAGCAGGTGGTCCTGCAGCAGGTTGTCTGACAGCACTGGGGCCTGTAGCAGCTGGACACACAGCAACTGGGGCGGCAGCAGGTGGTCCTACAGCAGGTGGTCTGGCAGCAGCTGGGGCGGCAGCAGCTCTCCAGGCCACAGCCCTGGTCGGAGCAGACAGAGCCACAACAGGAGCTGACCATGGTGTCAGAGGGTGGAGGTTCTGGATGGGTTTCCAGGAAGGTGGGTTTGGAAGGTTTGGAAGTTTCCATGCCCCCAGATCCTCTTTTATACCCTGCTAAGGGCCAATGTGATCAGATGCAGCACTCTTTCCTTGTTATTGTTTGTCCTGATAAGTAGTTAATTATCAAATTAGTTAAATGGTTTGTTTTTCTGGTTAAATTTGTCAACAAGGAGGAAAACATTATTTCCTTCCCCTGGTAGGTTATGATTCCTCAGGTCAGCTCTTCTTGAACAACCTCATGGGTGTCTCTTGCTGTAGCTTCCTCCTGGAGCTGCCATGTGACATCTGCTTGTAGATACCATGTGCTGCAGCCTCATTTTCCTTAATACATTATATCTGACCTTGGGTGATTTTGATTATTCTAGGCCCATAATTTTCTTTTAGTAACTCAGGAGGAGAAAGCTGTGCTTTAATTTCATGGCATGTTTGTTATGGATCAAGTGGGCAATGAAGGTTTGAATGTGAAACAGGTGACCAGCAGCATGAAAACACAAATACTATTAGAATATATTCTTTGCTCCCTTCCATACAATGAATCAAACCGATTCTCTAGACTTTCTGATGGGGAAAGCAGAATTGTTCTAAGGTGGACATCTAAGTCATGAATTACTGATGCTTCTTTTTCTTGAGAAATAACACTCCAAAACTCAGTTTCAGGAACTTTAGGGAAAATTGGCTACAGAGCTATACTAAAGGGTTCAGGTCTCTCAGCTCTCTGCCCCGAGGCGCTGATTTTCCTTTTGACTTTCTTTCCTGTCTTGCTGACTTTAACAGGCACATTGAGTCATCGCCTCTATTTCTAAGGTTTACTTGCTAACCTGAGGTAAAGGGCCCAGGGTCCTTGCCATATATATATATATATATATATATATATATATATATATATATATACACACACACACAGAGTATATAATATACAGACACATACACACATATATACACCATATATAAATATACACACATACACACACACACACATATATACACTGTATATAAATATACACACATACACACACACATATATATACACTACATATAAATATACACACATACACACACACATATATATACACCATATGTCAATATACACACATTCCACCCACACATATATCTATATACACCATATATAAATATACCCATGTACACACACACACACATCTATACAGGTTTGGGGTAATAGATATATATATATTCCTAAGGCAAAAAACCATAAATATATATATGCATATATATATATACACACACACACACACACACACATAGTACTTTATATATAGGTAATATAGGACTACATATATTTATATATTTATGAATATATATACTACATATTCCTAATATATGTTGTTAGTATATATTTGTATTTAATAATATGTATAAATATATATAATATATAATAACATATTCAGGAATATACATTTTATATATATATATATGTATTTGCCTTTATTTCCTAAGGCCCTTTACCTTAGGAATATTACACACACACACACACACACACACACACACACACACACACACACACAGTCCTTCAAATCTGGGTGTTAAGGAAACCCAAGGATAGGGACAGAAACTTCCTGTCTTTGTGCACATTCTTCCAATTATGTGTCACCCTCCACTTTAGGATGCTCTTGGGTTAGCAATTCTTGTTTGGACTGGTCTGTCTGAGGATAGCTATGGACCTCTCAACTCTTCTGAGTGAGGGTCTTTCCATAAAACATGCTCCTCAAAATATTTGGGGGCCATGAAGGTAAGAAAGAGTGAGCATGCCAAATGGCAGAATCATGGTTCCAGAAGCTACAGAAATACTCTCACAATGATCAAACCTAACAAGATGAAATATCAGAACCAACTGTATGTAGATCAAATGAGTGGTTATTAATGCACCATGGTAAATGAGAATGGGGAGGAGTAAATATATCTACATTTATTGGGAGTATTTATTTAACAACGCACACACCTTGAGGTTGTGTCCACTATTAGCACCCCTTCATCAGATAAAATATTACAGGTTGAGGACATCTTATCTGAAAATTCTAAATCTGAAATGCTCCAAAGCCCAAAACTTTTTGAGTACCTACCTGATGTTCAAAGAAAATGCCCAATAGGGCATTTAGGATTTCAAGTTTTTGCATTAGGCATGCTCAGCAAGTATAATGTAAATATTCCAACTCTGAAAAAACTTGAAATTTGAAACACTTCTGGTGCCAAGCATTTCAGATATGCGGTACTCAACCTGGATCACCACAATGAGCCCTATTACTCCAGGCATGCAGTAGAAAGACAGGTTGAGAACTTCTGGTCTAGAAACAACCACTGTATGTGTATAAGAGCTTGAAGCAGTTTATGATGAAGACTACTAGGTGCTGCACACTCTACTAACCTCAGTATTAGTTCACACTTACTGCCACTAACCCTGTGTTAACTCCTGCATGCAAACTTGAAACATTCACAAAAGTGGGACATTTACTAAGGCAGATGAAGCATTTCTAATCCTAACAGAGTATTCAGAATGCATCTGGAAAATGCATTTCAAACCAGGCTAGAAAGATACAGATAAATTGGAGTTTGTGAAAAGTAACGTTGCTCTGAGAGTGACATTATGATCAGTGAGGAACAAATGAAAACAATTTGGAGATTTAACCTAAAAAGGAGAAAACTGGAGCAAAGTAATGGCAGTGCAGCTTGAAGGGGCTCTGTATGAGATTGGACTTGCCCAGATGGCTACCATGAGCTGATATAGGCTAGGGAAGACAGGATGCTCCTAAGAAGAAACAAAATCTGACTCACCATGAGGAAGGTGCTCTATGAAATGGGCTACCTCTAGAGATAATCAGGGGAGGGTCTTCCGTGTGAGCTGTTTTTGCTGACTGAGGCACGTGCAAGAACCAGATACAGGGAATTGGATGAAATTGCTTTGAGCTTCCCTCTCTGCACTCAGGTACATGTAAGTCTAATAAATGGAATATGATGCTGTTATATTGCTAACCCTTTTCTACTGCTGTGTATTGCTAACCAGTTTCTACTACTGCCTTGGTCCTGATTTCCAGGCTTACACAATCAGGATGATAACAATCTGGGCTCTGTGAATGGACCCCTGCTTGGAGCACTGGCTGGTGTTCTGAGCTTGCACTGGCTGTGATGTACCCAGACACAGCATCATATTGCAGTCCTGAGCCTTTTCCCTTAGTCAGTGTGAACAGAAGCAGGTTCTGAGCTGTTACAGGATTAAAACTCTGGTGAGCCCCTTTATGATGTTTAAGAATGACTCTAAGATTTCCTCGAGATCTTGTATTTTCCAAAAAGAATCAGACCCTTGAGGAACCCTGATGACTGGTGCCTACTGATGACTCAGTAGAGATCACTTTTATTTACATTAATTGGCTATTTTTTTCTTTTTAAGGTGAGCATGTGTGTTTTGCTTCATATAAGTTTGCATTATGTTTAGAAATCTCTCATGATTTCTTCTAGTACTTTAGCACTTTCATTTTTCCTGTTTTATTGAGGTATAGTTGGCAAATAAAATTTGGTATATATCAAGTGTGCAACATGATGCCTTGATATGTATATATTGTGAGATGATTATCACAACCAAGTTAGTTAATACCTTATCACCTCACATAATTATTATTTTCTGTGTGTGTTGTGAGAACAATTAAGATCTACTTTTTCAGAAAATTTCAAGTTTTCAATACAGTGTTATTAACTATAGTCATCATGCTATTTATTAGATCCCTAGAACTTAGTAACAATGTCAGATTTGGGGATTTGACATGTACTATGGTTCTATAAGAAGTGACCACTGAGGGGAACCGGGTGAAGGGTACAAGCAACTTTGTCTTATTCCACTTCATGTTAATCTATAGTTATTTCAAAACAAAGAGTGAAAAAAAGATACAACAGAGGCTAATTGGAAGTAAAGAGAGCATGCTTTTATTTGTTGATCAGGCATCTTTATCTCATTGACATTTTATGACCACTTCATTTGTTTTTCAGTTATTATGATCCTTTCTTAAGAGAAAAGTAATCCTAGGTTGACAGAGTTTAAATACCATACCTAAGATCATAGTTGGTATGCAGTACAGTGAAAATTCAGCCTCAACTCTGTATAAGTCTCACATCCACAGAATACACTCTACACTGAGCTGCTTCTACTTAAATCAATTTAAATCACATCATGGAATGTAGTTCATTGAAGACTTGTGCTGGCAGTTACATTCCATAGCTTTCACATTATATGTGTTAGGTTCAAAAATATCTCTTAAATTCTTCTCCTATTTCTATTATGAGACTGATTTGTGGCTTGGATAAAATCTCACTGGAGAATGCCAATTGAATGTTTTAACTATGGGGGTGTTTGACAACATGTACTCCTGTTTTGTGCAGAAAAAGAGACAGAAATACACATATACCATTATATTAATAACAAATGAAAAGAGATGAGCATTTTGGTGCTTTTGAACATTATGAAGTTTTATTGAGGAACATCAAACAACTGCACATGAAAACTGATTCCATAGAAAAACACTAGGAGGAAACATAAGAGTACCATTTGAAGACTTAGCTATATTGAATTAGAATAAAGAATTCTAAAATATATGATATGGAATTTGACTGTAAATTCAGATTCAATAGTTACAAAAGGCTTCTATAAAAGAAAATAAATACTAATAAAGAGACTGGGCTTTTCCAAATCAGTCCATGCCTCTGTTTTCATGACATCAGAAAGTCCACATGTTCTCTGAATAGATGCTATCTGTCTGAACTGAAGGATAAGAGCAAGAAGGTGCACAAATCCAGAGCAGGTCACTCAGCAGCAAGAATTGCTACAGCAGATGGGGAGGAAGCAGGTTGTTCTACAGCAGGTGGTCTGGCAACAGGAGGGGCGGCAGCAGCTGGACACACAGCAGCTGGAAGGACAGCAGCTAGAAATGCAGCCAGCAGGGCAGTAGCAGGAGGGCTGGCAGCACTGGGGCCTGCAGCAGCTAGAGATGCAGCAGCTGGGGAGGCAGCAGGTGGTCTGGCAGCAACTGGGTCTGCAGCAGCTGGAGATACAGGAGGAAGGCCTGCAGCAGCTGGAGATATAGGAGAAAGGCCTGCAGCAGCTGGAGATATAGGCGGAAGGCCTGCAGCAGCTGGAGACGTAGCAGCTGGGGTGGCAGCAGGTGGTCTGGCAGCAGCGGGGGCGTCAGCAGCTCTCCTGGCAGAGACCTCAACCACAGCTCTGGTCAGAGCAGACAGAGCCACAACAGGAGCTGACCATGGTGTCAGAGGGTGGAGGTTCTGGGTGGGTTTCCAGGAGAATGGGGTTCTGGAGTTTAGAAGTCTCCTTGAGCCACAGCCTCTTATATACTGCCCCAGTTTCCTGTTGTCACTATCTTTTTCTTCTTTTTGTTTATTTAATTGCTAAATAATTATCAGGCTACACAATAATATTTGTCCATTTAATGGTTTAAAATCACTGGGAAGAAAATATTCTTGTCCAGATGTAATAAGATCTATACCATCTACTATTCCTTGATTCTCACCTTGACGGCATCTTCTAGACCAAATGATCTTCCTCTTCCTCCACACAGGTCAATCAGGTGATACTTTGCATTTGGAATTACATTTCTTACTCTCTTTTCCTGTACCCCCAACCAGAATGAGATTTAGTCAGTTACACTACAAATTATGCATTTCTTCCAATGACGAAGGGAGAGGAAAGCCCCTCTGCTCTCTGTGGCATCCGGCCTGGGACAAGAAGAAAAGGTTCTATTTTGTGTGTCGTTTTGAGCAATAAGGAAAGAGATAGCTCTTCCTCTATGTGACCTTGACAGCCTCTACACCAGAAGGGGTTTTCCTGGATGTTTCAAACTTTGGATCCTATCCTATATCCTTAAATCCTGGTAGGCTACTTATCTGGATAGCTGATGTTACTAAAAGGTTACAGTTTCTTAAGTTCCTACTTGGCTGTCTTACAGGTTTCTGTCATGTCTCTCCAGCTGGTCTCTTGGACTCTAGAAGATATAACCCATTTTTATTCCTCCTTTCCTTTTAAATTTTGAATATTCTTCATTACAGCAAAAATATTGAACGATCAGAACTTGCATCGCATCAGAACTGAGTTCCAGTGCTGGGAAATTATAAAACTCATTTTTTTCTATCAATCTGAAATGTCAGAAGACTTGAACAAATTCCAGCTTACTGAATGAAGATTTTGCCTTATCCCCTAATTAGTAGTGGACAAACTCAGGCATGCCTCAGAGTCATCTGGAGGGCTTGTCAAAACACAGTTTACGAGGCCTACTTGAGGGTTCAATGGCCACACACAGACACCTCCTGCTTTATTCTCTTCATTCAAGCTTTACAGAAGCACCTGTCTCCAGGTCCTGCTTTGTTTATAAAAAAGAGATGTTAAATGGATAATCTGAGAGATTCAAGCTGCCAGCCATTGGGATAACAAATTTGATCTCCTTCAGGGGAGTTCATGGTTTACTGGAAGGAACACGCACACACACAAACACACACAGACACACACACACACAAACTCTATTATACTGTGATAAAGTAACATCAAAGGAGCTCATCATAGGTTAATTAAAGACTCAGAGCAAATTATCAAACATGACAATTTTCTGGATTTATTCATAAATATTTTAATTTAGTTTTTATCTATTTTTATGATATTATAAAATTTATATACACTGAAATGAACAAATCCTAAATGTACTATTTGATGGTTTTGATAAATGGGTACATCCATGTAACCCCCACAGCTATCAAGATAGAAAATGATATCATTTGGCTGTGTCCCCACCCAAATCTCATCTTGAATTGTAGCTCCCATACTCCCCATGTGTCATGGTGTCATGGTGTCATGGTGTCATGGGAGGGACCCAGCAGGAGGTAATTGAATCATGGGGGCTGGTTTTTCCCATGCTGTTCTCATGATAGTGAGGAGGTTTCATGAGATCTCATGGTTTTATAAAGACCAGTTCCCTTGCACCTGCTCTTTTGCCTTGTGCCATGTAAGAGGTGCCTTTGCTCCTCCTTCACCTTCTGCCATGATTATGAGGCCTCCCCAGACATTTTGTGAGTCTGTTTTAGAGACTTGGTATGAAGTGGTATTTGTAATTAGAGCAATATTTAAAATAATATAAATACCCATATGCTATTCATAAAATATCTCCTTGTTCTAAACTATCTTCAATCACTGCTTCATCTAATCATGACTTTTAAATAGGATAAATATTTCAGTTCACTTGAATTTTAAAAAAATGTTTTAAATGAAAAACACATATATACTAGAAATGAATAAAATACATATATTAATTAATAGTTATTAAGCAAGCATGTATGTACCCAAAGCCTTCGTCAAGAAGTAGAATCTTGTCATCAATAAGACATGCTCCTATATGTCTTTTCTTGACTGTATCTCCCTTCCTCCCTCCATTCTAGAGGTAGTCACCATTCTGATTGTAAATCTTTCTACTGTATTTTTTATAGTTTTTCAACCTAGACATGCATCCCTAAAAATACAGTATATTTTCCCACATTTTAAAATTTAATATAAATGGAATCATACTATGTGTATTTTGTGTTTTGATTATCTGCTCAATATTGTGCAAGAGCTGGGACAGCAGCCTCTAAGCTAGCCCCATTATTTCCACCTCCTGGTGTTCATGGTCTTAAGTAATTTCAACCCTTTGAGTAACTTACTTCTAGCCAACAGCATATGGTACATTGAATGATTAAGTTATTGTACAAAAGATTGTCACTTTCTTCTTGTTGGCCAACTCTGCTTTGCTCTCATGTTGTCTCTCATTGTGTTTGATGAAGACAGCTGCTATGAGAGACAGAGATCCATGTGGGAACAACTTGAAGACAGCCTCCATCCAACAGCCTACAAGGAACTGAGGCTCCCTCCAATGGTCCTTGGGAGCTGAATCCTGTCAACAACCACATATGTGAGCCTGGATGCACATCCTTCCTAGTTGAGGCTTTCGATGAGACTCTAGTGACAGCGAACTCCTTGATTATAGCCTTGGAAAACACTATGGAGTAGAAAACAGAGGTAAGGCATGCCTGAATTCTTGATCCACAGAAACTGTGAGATAATGTGTGTTGTTTTAAGCTGCTAAGTTGTGAAGTGATAATATAAGACAACAGTAGATAACTAGTATAGAGTTATCTGGTAACACGCAGCCCATGGAAGAAGGGATCAAAAGGTACAGAGAAGTGAAAGTACTGAAATTGCTCTGGTCTTAAGGCCAAGCAGCTGACTGTGTTTCCAGGATGATCCTTGGAGATACTCTATTTACTAAGGCAGTAAGGAATGAGCAGGTAAGAGAGTCACCAGCATCAGTGAGAAATTTAGTAGTGCCTGTTCCATAAAGTCAGCATTTGTGATAGTAAGTTTTGTTACACAACTAAGCTTCCCAGGAGTAATGGGGATGATAAGATTCCAGAATAGTAAAGCCTTGAGATAGCATTTAACTTTAAGAATTGGTGTAGGTATAATTATATGATATGTGGCAAGCGAGAAATGGCAAACTAGACAGAGTGATCTGTGACTCACAGGGATCTATGGTCATGGACGATAGAACATGGTGGTCCTCAGAATATGACATAGGTGACGAAATGGGTATAGGAATAACTGTAGACTCTGTGGATCAATATCTATATCTATACCCATATCTATATCCATAGCTAGCTATATCTATATCTATATAATCTGTATCTACAGGTGACCCTTGAACAACACATATTTGAACTGCATAGGTCCACTTATACATAGATTTTCTTCTGCCTCTGGCACTTCTGAGATAGCAACACCACCCCCGCCTCCTCTTCCTCCTACTCTCAGCCAGATCAACATGAAGATGACCAAGATTAAGACCTTTATGATGATCCACTTCCACTTAATAAACAATAAATACATTTTCTCCTCCTTGTGATATTTGTAATATTTTCTCTTCTCTAACACTAATGTAAGAATACAAAATACAATACATATAACATGTAAAACATGTGTTGATTGACTGTCTATATTTTCAGTAATGCTCTAGTCAAGAGTAGGCTATTAGTAATCGAGTTTTGGGAAAGTCATTCTTTAATTTTTGGCTGCACAGGGTATTGGCACCACTAATGTTTGTCTCATTTGAAGGTCAACTCTATATCTGTATCTCTATCTCTGTATATGTATATTTTAAAAGCTTAAGATTAAACAAGCAAAAAGATAAGTTGCTCCAATGGAAATTCATAATCCTTTATCCAGTTTCCAGATACGTGTTGATTATTGGACCTAGAATGTATCAACTGAAGGAGAGGCCAGTCCTCCCCAAAATGGGGTCATAGCAAATAGTAGTCTCACTAGTCCTTTCCCGTAAATACCCACAGCCATCTTCTCAGGGGAAAGTGGAATGTCCATGCATTTGGATGCTGTTGGATACCAGATCTCAATTGACATTGACAGCTGGAAACCCAAAATGTAAACACAAACCCCATTAGGATCTCATAATGATGGTCAGAAAATAAATGGAGTCTTTGTCCAGGTTTGTCTTAGGGTAGTTTCACAGGGTGCACATACCAACCATGTGGTCATTTATCAAGTTCTCCAATGTAGAGTATGTCAATAACATCCCTTGACCTATGGAGTAAGAATTATTACAATAGGAAAGGCCCAGTGGAAGCTCATGACATTAGCTGGGACTTCTCACACATTCTCCATGCAAGCAAGAGGATAAAAGCCAGAAATTAGAGACATATTCAAAACTTAAAAATGCAGGAGAGGTAAATACCACCTTGGTATGATTCACTAGTTCAGACCAAAGAAAAACCACATAGATCATGGCAGATGACAGGGGACGAACGCAAACCCTGTCAAATAAAAATCTAATTATAGCCAATATGATTGATGCATGTAGAATCATTTCTGGGGCAAATGAACACAGTCTCCAATATGGGGTATATGGCAACCAAACTGCCAAACGTATCCTTTTCAATAACCACCAGGAAGAAGCATCAGAAATGAAATCATTTTACCTGGAAGAGAAAGTGGAATTAACACTCTGTGCTGAACAAGGGATATGTTAATTCTCCTGATCTTTGTCATAATATAGTCTCAAAAGAGGCAGGCATTGTGAACCTCCCACAATACAGCATGTTGATCCACAATATTGATAATGTCATGTGAATTAGACTTGATGAACATAAAATGGGAATACTGTAGATACCTTGCTAAGATCCAAAGAGACAAGAGGAGAGACAAGGATTCCAGAGGCTACCACACTGGTAATACTTTTAAGCATCCTGTCTAAAGCATACCAAGATACCACCACTGAATATCTGACCTGCCAGCAAGGGGGTAGCCCTGAGACCTTGGTAAGGTACCATCCCATGAGGGGATTAGCCAGTTACTTGCTGCTGATGGAATTGACATACAGTCAGGAGATGGGCTTGCATGTTCTGCTTGTAAAACCTGGAGAAAACACATAGGAGAAGATTTGGGGGATCTAGGGCTAGACAAATATTTCTTACTATTAACATTGAAATATCAATCCATAGAAGAAAAAAATTGATAAATTGGACTTTGTGAAAATTTAAAACCTTTTTTCTGTGAAGATACAAAGATGACTATAGAGTAGCAGAAAATATTTGTCAGCCACATATCTGACAAAGGACTGGTTTCTAGAATATATGAAGAACTCTCAAACTCAACAATAAAAAAGCAAACAGTCCAATCTGAGCATGGACAAAAGACATGAGGGGTCATCTCACTGAAGAATTTATACAAACGGTAAAGCAGCACATGAAAAGATATTCAACATCATTAGCTCTTACGGAAATGCAAAGTAAAACAATGGTGAGCTATCACTACACACCTATCATAGCTGCTAAAATGAAAAAGAGACAACACCAAATGCTGATAAGGATGTGGAGAAACTGCATCACTCATGTGTTGCTGGTGGGAATGTAAAATGGTACAGTCATTCTGGAAAACTGGCAGTTTCTTGAAAAACTAAATATGCAACTCTCTTAAGACCTAGCAATTGCACTTCTTGACATTTATATCAGAGAAATGAAGACATACATACACCATAACCTGTACATGAATATTTATAGCAACTTTATTCACAATAGTCAAAGACTGGGAACAACCAGATGTCTTTCAGTGGGTGAATGGTTATACAAGCTGTGGTATACCCATACTATGGAATATTGCTCAGTGACAAAAAAGGAATGCACTATTGTTATACTCAATAGCCAGGATGAATCAACAGAAAACTACATTGGGTGAAATAGGCAAGTCCAGAAAGTTTCATACAATATGTTTCCCCATTTACATATAATTATTGAAATGAGAAAATTGTAGAAATGAAGAACAAATCAGTGATTTCAAGGGGTTAACAAGAAAGTAGAAGTGGAAGGGAAGTAGGTGCGGTTATAAAAGGACAACATAAAAGATTCTTGTGGTGATGGAAATATTCCATATTTTGATTGATGCAATTGGCATAAGAAGTAATAACATTAAAGTAAAATAATGCAGTTTTTATATACTACAACACTGTTAATGATAAAGGAAAAAATCACAGTCATACAGAGTTTGCTTTGACAGATTTCTCAGTCCTTGCCATTTTAAACAAATGTGTGTGCGCTTGCATGTGTATTAACAAGCAAGAAATGTGCAATGAGCATCTTAATGAGACAGCAATTACTGCCTCAGTGTAAATAACTACTAATCAAATATTATATTTAAGAATGTGACTTTCTTTATGCAATACAGCAACACTAATGCTCTATTGCTCTACTGATATGACAATGTACTTTCATTTTTGCCATTTTCTTTTTTGTCCTTGTCTAAGTTTTGCTTCTAATGAAAGTCCTTAACTCTTGGGCATATTGATATTATTTGGTTATGAAATGGGAATTATCTCAAAGACATGAGAAACTGTGGTAAGTTTGTACTTCCAAAAGGCAAAGTAGTTGCTAACAAACAGAGGGAACAACCAGATGGCTGCCTTGGAGTGAGGCTGCAATTGGATATGACATTCACTTGTCATGGGAAGATGAGAGGTCGCTCTAAACAAGGTGACAGGAGCTGTAGAGACAAAATAGATAAGATTTCTTGGCAATTTGTTTTGCCTATCCCAGACGAGTGTCGACAGTAATTGTTAGTTAAGTATAAATGCATTACTATGGCAATTATACCCATCAAAATGAGAAATCTACCAACATTTCTCGCTTTAACTTCCTGCTGTCTACCCATCAGCTGAGTGGCCCCCCCGCCATCATTCGCAGTGACGTTCCACTGCATCTGTGCTTCACCTTGACAGGCTTGGCATTACTGCTTACTGTACTCCTGCCCATGTTTTAGGATCCTTCATGATTATTATCGTTAAGAAGAATGATATTATTTCCCCATTTTAGAAAATCTATAATTTTTTTTGGTCCTTGGGGTAATTTTTACTCTATTGACTCTTGTATTTTGCTCAAGTATATTTTTTTCATGTGGAAGTGACATCAGGCAGGACAAGTAAAGCCATGTGGCTACAGGAGACATTTGGTTTTCTTACCTAAATATGACCAAGTTTGCCTGAGATACAAGAAATCTGTAATGTGTAAGAATATCCCACGAGTGCATTCTTAGCTCACAGCTCACAATTACAGCCCGAGTCCTTCCTTTTTACAACTCTGTCATTGCCTACCATTCAAACCCTTCCCCAACTCATCCCTGAATCTTCCTCAAAGAGGATATTTCTTTGTCCATGTGTGGCTCCACCTTTGACTAAGAGCTTCCTCATTTGCTTATGACTTTTAGTATAGTATCATTAACATAGGGGTGATGGGATGCAGCCAGCAAGGTTTAACCTCTGGCACATTTGGTCAACAGCAACTGCTTCTTGGCTCATCTCACTCTCGTCCTCATAAGAATATAAACACTTTCTTATATTCTCCTCTTCTTTTCATGGGTTTGCGACCTGCACATTTTCCCTGTACTGACTTAACTCATTCTGTTATTAAAAGTATATATATTTTCCTTATGTTTTACTCTTCTCCAAGACAGAAAGTTCTCCTCCAATCAATACTACCCAACATAATCTACCTACTTTGCTCTTTCCTCTTATTTCCAAATTTAGACAGTGAGCTCCTTGTAGGAAGCTCCTGTGCCTCACAAATCTTGACGAGATCTCCAGAGTCCAACAGTGCAATGGACATGACAGGTGATAGATAATTTTATTGATTGAATAAGAAATTTTTGTTAGTTAAATATAGTGAGTTATCTTACTTTGAAAAATTTATAAAATCTTTTCTATAATATAGGCATTAGATTATATTTACAAAATCAGTTTTCCTTCCTAGCCTTAGAAACTGAAACTTGTCTTTGTCTTGAGAGAAATAATGCTAAAAAATAAAATGACAACCAATTCTCAAAAAAAAATTGAAAAAAAGAGAAAATAATTTCTGATATTAATATAACATTTATTGAAGAACAGTTAACATGTAATTTTGAAGGTCAAAGCAAGTGTAACAGTCAGAGACTCAGAGGCTTAGTCTCACTGCATCATGCATTTGAGGTCTGAATGCTAGAAAGAGATCCACAGGAAAAATGAGTGGTATTAAATGTAGATAGATGCCCTTTCATCACTTGCTTAGTGGAATAACAAGATAATAAAGATGGCGGCCATTTAGCACTCGGACAAGTCGGTATGAATGACACTTTCATATTGATGTGATGGTAGCTGGCTGATGGTTGATAGTCCAATATGAGGTTCAACAAGAGGATCCACAGGAGCTGGGCTGGCAGCAAGTTGTATGGCAACAGGTGGTCTGACAGCAGACTGGGCGGCAGCAGCTGGACACTCCACAGCTGGGGCGGCAGGTGGTCTGGCAGCACAGTGGACGGCAGCAGCTGGACACACCACAGCTGGGGCGGCAGGTGGTCTGACAGCAGACTGGGCGGCAGCAGCTGGGGCGACAGCAAGTGGTCTGGCAGCAGGTAGTCTGAGAGCAGGATGGGCGGCAGCAGGTGGTCTGGCAGCAGCTGGGGCAGCAGCAGGTCTCTTGACAGAGGACTTGATCACAGCCCTGGTCAGAGCAGACAGAGCCACAAGAGCTAACCATGGTGTCAGAGGGTGGAGGTTCTGGGTAGGTTTCCAAGATGGTAAGTTTTTCAAATGTGGGAGTCCCCTTATCCCATGTCCACTTTTATACTCAGCAGAGGGGCTGATGTCACAATGTAAAAGCTATTTCCTTGTTATTGTTTATCTTAATAGATATGCAATTATCAAGTTAGTTAATTGTGGGGAAAATCTGTATAAAAAGTGGAATGTACTTTAATTCTTTCTCTGTGTTAGGGTTTAGCCAATCCAGTCCTTCCTCCTCCCTTGTTTTCTTATATGTGTCATCTAATTTCAAAGACTTGTCATCTTACTCATCCAGTTGATTGTCAGGTGACAGGCTGTCACTTGGAACTCAGCATTCTGTGTGTCACCCTGAAAACTGTGTCTCACACCAGTCCTCAAATGATGTTTCTTGTTTCCTAAAGATTCTTCTGAGAAAAAGAAACTGAAACTACTAGAAGAAAACAGTAGAAATTGTCTTAAAATATTAGAAGTGGAGTGGATTTTAACACAGAAAAACTTAATAGCAATGAAGAAAGGGATTGAAAAAAATTACAACAGAAAAAAATTTAAATGCCTGATTGAAAAAGAAGAAGGCTAAAGAGCAAACTGGAAACAAATAATAATATCTTAGCCGATCTAAAAATAAATGAGCTAATTTTCTTAATGCATGAATACCTCTTACAACCCAATGAGAAAAAACTAACAACCAAACAGAAAATTGAGTAAAGGATATTGATAATCATTTCACTAAAAAAAAGAAATTTAAATGCATTTTGAGCTTTTGAAAGATGCTAGTCTCACTCATAATGTAAGGTATTTTAATTGAACAATTTATTCATTCATCAAACTATCTACTGAAAGCCTACAGTGTGCCAGGTTCTACTCTATGCTCTGGGGATATGGCAGTGAATACCTGCTATTTGTAATGACAAATGTAAAATATTTAAGTTTAAAAACTTTAATAAATTAGTGAAAGTCTAAGGAAATTGACATTTTAATACACATTTGGCAAGGATCTAAGTTGAGGCAACTTCTTTAGATAGTAATTAACAGAATCCTAAATGTAACAGTATCTTAAACTAATTTACCATATTTTGAAATGTGCATGTGTTTTGATTGAGCAGTTTTACTTCTTGAAATGTATTCCACAGATGCACCTATACATATGCTCCAAGATATAAGCTCAAGGATATTCTTTACAACATTGTTTGCAAGTGTGAAAGGCTGATTTTAAATTCTGTTGTGGTTATGGAGGGGAAAGCCCCTGATGGAGGAAACACACACTAGTACTTAGAGGCCGTGAAGCATCGCTTTCTATCATAAGGAAAAAAACATCTTTGACCTATTCCTGCAATTTTTCTATAAGTTCAAGCTTATGTTAATTTTTTAAAAAGAAATTTAAAATGTCATTTCTTTAGGCCATACCTATTCCAGGTGGACACCCACTTTCCATTTTGTCAGAATTATTCAGGAAAGAGGGAAGAGGGGATGGAAGGAAGGATACAAGAACATATTTAGAATATGTTTTTATGGACATATTTTATGACTATTTGGGGGCATATATGAAAATTATGAAAATTAAATTTATTAGGTATAAGATGGCATAAAAATATCCATTGCATCTAGATAATGATTTTACTCAGATTCCCCAAATCCTTATTTTTCTTCTTCAAATGACCATTTTTGAAATAGTGTGTTAAAGTCTCTGCTATGATTGAGGTTCTATCATTTTCTTGTCTATTTATAACAGGTTTTTTGTACTTAGTTTGAATGTGGCCCAACTGCCTACGACAATAAGAATATTAATGTTTTTGTGGACATAATTAATGTATCATAAGGAAGTCACTATCAAGGTCAAAGCAAGTGCAGGTATCATAGGCTTGGGATTCTGGTCTAATTGAGCCACGGTTCTGTGGTCATTTGTTTGTTTAGTTAGCCCTCTCTGTCTGAAGGCAGGGAAGACAGCTTAGAGATACCCCTTCTCCTTAAAAGGACTATGTTTTTTCAACATGGTGGTTGACTCAGGCTGGTGGTCAGGAATGAAATTCAACACCAGAATCCACAGGAGATTGGTGGTCTGGCAGCAGACTGGATGGTAGCAACTGAACCCACAGAAGCTGTGGCAGCAGCAAGTGGTCCTGCGGCATGGGGTCTGGCAGCAGCTGGGACGGCAGCAGATCTCTTGACAGAGGTCTTAACCACGTTTCTGGTGGGAGCAGAAGGAGCCACAGCAGGAGCTGACCACGGTGGAGTCTCTGGGTGTGGGTTTTCAGTAGCATAAGGTACTAAAGTCCATAAGCCTTCTTCCTTCTGAGTTTCCTTCTCTACCCTGCTGAGGACTTGCCATCTCCATGCCCTGGGTTATTTTCTTGATATTGTTTATCTTACTTAAAGAGAAATTATCAGATATTCTGACTGAAGCATGACATTGTGGTGGTTGGCCTTCGTTTTTAAAGATAATTTCCATTTAATCAGCTAGTTATCCCAAAAGGCACCATTTTTCTTCCTTTTTTGTTTTAGTGTCATCTCATCCATCCTCTCATATTCTTTTCAGAGTGTTATTTGATATTCTGAGCATAGGACGAGTCATTCTTTTGTGTTCCAACCATTTAATTTCCTGTGGGAAATTTAATACCCAAAAAATCAGACCCCAGTACATTATAGCAAATAGCTGGTAATGAAGTCAGCATAGCACACTTGTAAATTATGAAGAAGCTAAAAAATATTTAAGGCACATGGCTTCCAGTTTAACTTGTTCAAAATAGAGTTACTCATTCTGTTTCTTTTCCAAACTAATTCTCCGATTCTATTACAAATGGTTGTTAGTTCAAATTTTCAAGCTAGGGCTGGATGCAGTGGCTCATGCCTGTAATCCCAGCACTTTGGGAGTCTAAGGCAGGTGGTGAATCACCTGAGGTCAGGAGTTTGAGACCAGCCTGGCCAACATGGTGAAAGCCCATCTCTACTAAAAATACGAAAAGTTAGCCTGGAGTGGTGACACCTGCTTGCAGTCCCAGCTACTCAGCAGGCTGAGGCAGGAGGATTGCTAGAACCCAGGAGGCAGAGATTGCAGTGAACCAAGATCACGCCACTGCACTCCAGCCTGAGCAACAGAGTAAGACAAGACTCTGTCTCCAAAAAAAAAAAAAAAAGGCTAGTAAATGTACAGTTCTTCATTCAGTAACCATATTTTGGTTCCCACTATGTGCCAGATCCATTCTCAGGATGGAGACACAAGCAAAAAATACTCCACGCCATTCCTTCCTTCACTATAACTTCATTCTGACTCAGTGAACTGCACCAGATCACTTTACAGGATGAACTGGCAATGCCATTACCCATATGCTGGACCAGCAAACAAGGGCTATGTCCACCTTTGCAGCTAAGGCCAGGTTGCCTCAGCAGCAGAGATGGCAGAAATTCCTAGCCACAATTTAAATCAGAACAAATCAAGTTGTATCAAAAGACCATTTTGTTGCCAGTGAATAAGAGACTATTTCCAAAGATTAGCCAGATGTGGAAACTGCTAAGCATCCAAAATTGTATTCACCTTTTTCTGTCTTTTCCCCATTAATACACATGATAGAGTCATTCTCATCCCTTTTGTTCCTGCATTTAAGACACACAATGGTGTTCGTATTTTTAAACTGTGGATTCAAAGCAAAATATTTTAGTTGTCAGGCAAACTGCTTTTAAACTTTTCTTTTCACCACTAAATGTAAACATCATGTACCCAGGTATGTTTGTACTCAGGGCCATCAACAGATGTGGAGCTCAGCATGGAAAAGATTATGTCAATTACGATTGAGCCCAGTCCCCCGTTGCAGGAAATGAGATACCCAAGTGAAGTTGCTGTTACTATAAGAATTACCATCACTGAATGTGTTTGTGTGACGCAGATGAAAAATTTAATAAAATATAAATTGTAACTCAAAATATTTTAAAATATGGTTTACATTTGTCACCATGACTTAATCAACATGTTCTAATGCTGGAGAGAAAAAGTAGGTGGTGACAATAGTTCTGGCCTCTTTAAGTTAGTGTCAGTTGTCAGGGATCAGTCAATGTACTCTGTCTTACGGAATGACAATTCAGGGGAGGCACAATGGCTCATTCCTATAATCCCATCACTCTGGGAGGCTGAGGTGGGAGAATCACTTGAGTCCAGGAGTTCAAGGCCACGATGAGCTATGATTGCACCACTGCACACCAGCCTGAGTAACAGAGCAAAACCTTGTCTCTAAAATAACAATAAAATAATAATAAATAAAAATATATACTTTATAGTTAAATGATGCTATTGATGTTGATCACCTCTCTCCCTTCTGATAATAAGTTCTTATGGGTTATCTATTATTAAGTAGAACAATCATTTATTTTCAGAAGACTCATAACACTTAAGAAACACTTCCTCCCAGGGCAATTCCCTATAGGTCAGGAAAAATAATGTCATAAATAATAACCAGGAAAATTCTGCTCATTGGTCCCAAATTTGGGAACCAGTGTATAAAAGATCCAGATTAGAAAGGGTCATCAGATTCTGAGAAACTCACCTCTGAACAGGAGCCCACACCCCTCACCTGACACCATGACCCACTGCTGCTCCCCTTGCTGCCAGCCTACATGCTGCAGGACCACCTGCTGCAGGACCACCTGCTGGGAGCCCACCTGTGTGACCAGCTGCAGCAGCACACCCTGCTGCCAGCCCTCCTGCTGTGTGTCCAGCTGCTGCCAACCTTGCTGCCGCCCAACTTGCTGTCAAAACACCTGCAGCAGGACCACCTGCTGTCAGCCCACCTGTGTGACCAGCTGCTGCCAGCCCACCTGTGTGACCACCTGCTACCAGCCCACCTGTGTGACCAGCTGCTGCCAGCCTTCCTGCTGCAGCACACCCTGCTGCCAGCCCACCTGCTGTGGGTCCAGCTGCTGTGGCCAGACCAGCTCCTGTGCACCTGTGTACTGCAGGAGAACCTGCTATCACCCCACGTGTGTCTGCCTGCCTGGTTGCCTAAACCAGAGCTGTGGATCCAGCTGCTGCCAGCCTTGCTGCCGCCCAACTTGCTGTCAAAACACCTGCTGCAGGACTACCTGCTGTCAGCCCACCTGTGTGACCAGCTGCTGCCAGCCTTCCTGCTGCAGCTCACCCTGCTGCCAGCCCATCTGTGTGACCACCTGCAGCAGCACACCCTGCTGCCAGCCCTCCTGCTGTGTGTCCAGTTGCTGCCAGCCTTGCTGCCACCCAACTTGCTGTCAAAACACCTGCAGCAGGACCAGCTGCTGTCAGCCCACCTGTGTGACCAGCTACTGCCAGCCCACCTGTGTGACCAGCTGCTGCCCGCCCACCTGTGTGACCAGCTGCTGCCAGCCCAACTGTGTGTCCAGCTGCTGCCAACCCACCTGTGTGACCAGCTGCTGCCAGCCCACCTGTGTGACCAGCTGCTGCCAGCCCACCTGTGTGTCCAGCTGCTGCCAGCCTTCCTGCTGCTGATCAGCACTGCCAAGGACCATCATCCACACACAACAACCTTCTCACTTTTTTTTTTGAGACAGAGTCTAACTCTGTCACCCAGGCTTGAGTCCAGTAGCACGATCCTGGTTCACTGTCACCTCTGCCTCCCAGATTTAATCAATTTTCCTGCCTCAGCATGCCAACTAGCTGGGATTACAGACTTGTTCCACCATGCCTGGCTATTTTTTTGTATTTTTAGTAGAGACGGAGTTTCACCATGTTGATCAGGCTGGTCTCAAAAACCTGACCTCAAGTGATCCAGCCACGTCGACGCCCCCCCCGAAAATATTGGGATTACATGCATGAACACCGTACCCGGCCCCAACTGTATTATCTTTCGGGGAAAAACATACTTTCAACCCAGGATCTTCATATCAATTTTTTTTGAAGGTTTCTGCATGTTTAACATCTTGTGAATCAGCCAGAGGGAGGGAAGAGTGCTTCATCCTGATTCTCTTTCTCCTTCCACTTTGTGGATCATGTGCCAGCTTCCCGTGTCCTCAGGTTGGAGTGTTGGTCTAACCTTTGACTCCAAAGTCAAGAGCTTCATTCTCTACTTCTCAGAAATTTAGGTTTCTGCAACAGATCCATAATCTTTGTAATCATATTTTCATTTTCAATTTCCTCCTCACGGTTTTATACCCTCCTTCCTTCTTTTTATGATAACTCTGGACTATGTCCCTCACAGCACAGATTCTTACCTATATATTTCTAAATAAATTCAGAACCATCCTCCATCTCATATGGTGTTTTGTTTTATTCTACAGAATGGCTGACTTCGGATTTACACACATATTACATACTATACGTAACATCCAATTTGATTCTGAAAACAGATGCTCATGTGTTATTACCTCAATTTGAAAACGTGGAACAATTTAATGTGTGATTGCATGTATGTAAGAAAGGTCAGACTCGGGTCCCAGGTGAGAGCTTCTCTTTCTGCCCAAGAACACTCCTATTTAACTCTCAGTAAAGTAGAAATGATATTGGGATTCAGTAAGAGCAAGACATGCCCTGAGTTGATTCAACATGGGCAGTATTATCTCTCATATTTGCAGATAACATTTCTGTTCACAAAGGTCTTCCCAAATCAGTTTTCCACACCTCAGTGAGCAATAGCTACATGGTATGAAAACAGGGACTGCGTTTCATAGCTCCCCTGAATGTGGCTCTCTTTTCCTCACCGCCTCTGACCAGATATTTATTCCATTAATCTGCATCCAACATTTGTGAGAATGTAC
>CAUYQU010000477.1:0-47005 GCA_963574635.1 Cheracebus regulus
CAATTTATTTATTACTAATATTATTTTTTTTTGATTTTTTTTTTTTTTTTTTTTTTTTTTTTTTTTTGAGACAAAGTCTCACTCTGTCGCCCAGGCTGGAAAGCAATCGTAGCATCTCGGCTCACTGCAACCTCCGCCTCCCGGGTTCAAGCAATTCTCCTGCCTCAGCCTCTTGAGTGGCTGGGATTACAGGCACCCGCCACCACGCCCAGCTAATGTAGAGACGGGATTTCACCACGTTGGCCAAACTGATCTGGAACACCTGACCTCAGGTGATCCACCCGCCTCGGCCTCCCAGGGTGTTGGGATTACAGGCATGAGCCACGGCACCCAGCCTGTTTTTGCTCTTTTACTTTAAACTATATACAAACATAAGCAAATCATCAACTAAATTTCCAATCACTAAAATTGGTATGTTGATCCCTGTTTCATTTCTTCATTGTAAGGACCAAAATTATCTACAAAAGTCATCACCATAATCATTACTCTATTTTAAAAACATGATGAGAAATAAAGCCATATGCTAAATTCTCAAACCCTTCTATCTAAACTGTAAATTTAAGGATCATTTCCTGTCTTAAAGCATATGAACTAAGTGGGATACATTATCTACAGACATGCTTATACACAGGAAATTTTGCACGTAACAGATAAACATACTTTATTGAAGACTTCTTGAAAGATGCTGTAAAGTATATTCATCACATCAACTTTTGATACATTCCTGTGATAACCAGCAAGCAGCTAAGTCACATTATTTTTTTCTTTGTGTGTGTTTATGTGTGTGTGTGAGTTATTAAAGTCTTTGATACCAGATTGCAACAGAGTCTTGTGAAGTAAATCCACTGTCCTTATGTCTGGGAGAATTTCTGTCAAAGAAACTACAAAGCATTTTTATGTTATTCAGTCTATGTTCTGCTATGTTTTTTCCCTCCTTTACTAACAAAGAAAGAAAAATGAGTAAGACATCAAATAGGGATAGAGACCAGAACTGGGATCAGATAGGAATATATATGAAAGTGGTTGGAAACTGTGGATTTCCATATCCACAGTTTATATCAGGGTTTATAAACCTGGTGATCATCAACATGTGGAAGAAAATTAGTTATCTCTTTACTCCTCAACACACAAGTCTCCCTATCATGTTCATCAGCACAAAAAGCACAAATGAATTAATTTAAATTTCATCCAAAAGATGACGTCTCCTAAGACAAGAGATGATATTTCTGTGATACATTCCTCAATGAATATTAGACAATGTCTACTCAGTTGGAGCTGGAAATTAACATAAGTCAAACAAAACAACAACATTACAACTCAAAAACAAGAAAGAGTGTTAAAGGGATGGATGTATCAAATTTTGTAGTCAAAGGGCATGATCAAGGACATCCAAGCTGGAAAAATTCATGAAAATGGGGCTGGGCTGCTTTTGTTCTCTGAGTCCTCAAACTTTCCCTTACAAGGGCTGATCTCTCTAGACCTGACACTGTGGTGATTTCACTTAAAAAAAAAAAAAAAAAAAAAGGAGCATTTAAAAGTAGGCTCTTGTTTGTGTCAGAGATAGTCAATTCTCTTACTAATCTTCTCGCAGTTCCTGTTTCTATCCAAAGCCAGCTGTTAGAGCCTATAGGTTACAGGTCTTTCAACAATCTAGTCTTTAATTCAAAGTAAAAAAAGCTTAAAATAGCTTTTGACCTACAAGCAGGTTTTGCTTGTTCATACAAGACATATTTATATGCAGTGTTATCAGAAGCCTCTAGAAGACTATGAGATAGTACTTTATGAGATAGTGCATTTGAACAAATAAGCTCGCTTCAGCCGTAGTTATCTTGTCACTAGAGATCAGTGACTCAGCTCACTGAAAGTTAACAATTTATTAGTAAAGTATAGGGAAATTTTAAAAAACAGTGAAGAAATACTGATAAGTAAGTTAAATAACGGAAGACACGCCTGGCAATTTTTATAAGCAAGAATTCCATTGAGAATAGAAACTTAACATTCCTTCGTTGGCTTATCAATACCCAAAAGAAGAGTGGGGAACTTGTTTTAGATTTCTGTTCTGTGAAAAAATTCCTAATTTTTCTCCAGTGGTTGGTAACTGACATACTTCTTACATAACGACCTCCCTGGCTGTAATCCTTATTCTACCCCCAGTGTTCTTCCCTCTCTTTTTGAAGGGCTAGAGAATTGTTCTAGCTTCATGTCTATAGTAGTTTTATCTTCCCACCTAAAGTTATTATCTCCTTGAGGATGGATTCCATAGTTGTGAAGTCTTTGTAACTCTGGAAGTACAATATTGCTAAACAGAACATACGACCAACTACAGAGAGAGAAATGATTTGCTCTTAGTCTCATTTCCCCACTATGATATGTGAGATTTTGCCTCCACTACCTCCCATGCGTAGGTAGTTTGGACTTAATACACATTATTTATTTCCATAGGACTTGTTTATCTTTCAAATGTCTTTCCAGAGCTCCAGAAAAGATATATTTTGTATGTCATGTAGGTTTACCTTTCAGAAAGTGAGCTACAAGTTACTGATGCTTTGAGGTACGGCAGAAGGAGGACTGGGGCAAGGAAGACAGAATGTGGGGAGAGGAATGGACAGTGCTGCGGGGAGGAGGGAGGGTGCCCTTTGGGCAAAAGACCTGGAGAATCACCAAGCCCAGGACTGACATTTCCAATTCAGACCCATAACCTCAGCAAAGATTCATCAAAACTTGTAGTCTTCCCTTTTGAATAGACAATAGTCTTACCAAGGACTGGTAGGATCAGTCATATTTAAATGTTATTGGTTTTATCAGCTACCATAGGGGAAGTAATTTTGCAGCGTTTGATAGTTGAAGGAAGAGAGGCCCAGGCAGGCGATCCTTGACAGACAGCTCACAAAGAGAAACTGGAGAAGACAAACTTACCTACTTGGCAGTTTTGCTAGGTGTTGGCAGCCACCGTTCCTGTCAGAGGGCTGTAGTAGAAACGACAGTAAATATATTTCAAAAAGGACACAGAAGACAATGCTACTAGTGACAGTAATGACAACCAAGCAACAAAGGAGGGCTTTCCACAGGCCATGCACTACCTCTTCACCCTCTCTACTGGTTTTTATTCATTAATTTATTTACAATGTGAGACTGACTCCTCCCTGTCTCCTAGCCTTCCTTCTGAAAAAATGCTTCTCTAATCATTTTTCTGTGTGGGTGACCCAGTCTTGGAACTCTGGGACCCTGCAGAAAGGTCACTGAACTATACACTAGGCAAACCTTGGTAATGGATGCCCCTCACCATGGAGAGAGAGAGAGAGAGAGAGGAAGGAAGGAAGGAGGGAGAGAGGGAAGGACAGAAGAAGGAAGAACACTCCCGTGTTTTTCAGTCTTGCTAGAAGAAAGGAGACTTTTTCCTCTCTAATAGCAAAACTGTAAAAATGTGATGTTTGGTGTGTAAATCACTGTAACCTTTATCTCATAGACACACATACACAAAGATAAGCAGGGACATAAAACAGAGCAGGAATCCGGCAGGGTTGCGTGTTTAAGTGGCCCTTACTTCTAGGGCTCCCTAAAGCTAGGTCAAATCTCTCCTTCCTACAGTTGCTTACGTGAGCCATAGATTCCATCCTTTTCCTCCCTTTGAATCCAATCAGACTCTTTTCTTCATTTACAAATATGCATGGAACATCTTTTTTAATTCTCACAGTTTTGTGCTTCAATTTATTAAATGAAGAAGCAGCAACATAAACAGTGTAGTTAAACAACTTTCCTCGAGGTCATGAAACCAGTAAGTCATGGCCCAGGTTCAACTTGTAGGCCCTGCACTTTTAATTGCCTATTTGTCTCCCAGGATCCTTAACCATCCTAGCCTTTGTTCCTCAAGGTCAATTTTATTGGGCTTAAAAAAAAAATCTCAGGAGAGTCAAATGAGATAATCTAAGGAAAACCATTCTGACTGCTGTAAAATACCATAGGCGAAGTGTTTTCCCACCAGTCCAAGTGCCTAACACCTGTTGGAGGCTACATGGCATTAAACTCAATGTATTCTATGTTGAACTCGGCTTCTAAAATTGTTTAATGATTCTAACATTTTTGTCTTTCTTGTCTGTTTAATCTGAGGTTTATTTTCTTTATACTTTACAAAAAAAAGTATTGTCAATTACATATGACTACAACACAAATTTAAACTTTAAAATAGAGACAGTGCAGCCTTTAAACCTCTGTATTCAGCACGAAAATATGTGAGCACCAGGGAGGAGTTTAGAATGAATATCAAAGAAAATAAATGACAGCTCCCATCATTCTCAAAAAAAAGAAATACTACATCATTCCAAAAAAAAAAAGTGAAAATATCTTACCTACTACTGCTACGTATATGTATAAAAGTGAGAAAGTTCACATATCTGATGAATTATAATCCACGTAAGAAAAACACTATTTCATAACATTTATTGAGCCAGATACTATTCATGCCAAAGAGTTAATTGCTCACTGGAGTATCAATAATTAGTTTGACTGCTAAAATATTATCTTTGTGTTACTAGGGAAACAAAATACAGTTTTCTTGCATGCAATTCTCTGACCAAGTCAGAAATTATATACAGATTTCCTAAATCCTGTGCTCATTTAAATAATGCTTTTTGCAAAGAAACAGAAAGGCATCCTTATATTCAGAATCACTAGACAGTTCAATCAAAGCTAAATTTTTTGAGAAATGTTAGGATGTTTCTGTTCAAACAATAAATAGTGATTTTGAGCAACATCTAGACATATGAGAAACCAAGTTGAACCGAAATGGCAAGAAAATAAGCAGAGCTAAATATCGTCCCTAATTGTAACAGAAAGTACAAGTCTCTAATACTTCTAAACATTTCCTGTCTATAAAATCCAGGATGGTGTGATGAAAGCCTCTTGTTCTCTCTCAGCCGGGAACAAGTTAAAGCTGACCTCAGCCATAACATGGTTTTCAGAGTGGGGGAATTCAATGCCCTTAACTCTTCTGGAAAGCTGATAACTTTTGAATGCAGGCAGCAGGGAATCTGGCACAGGCTGCTTTGTCTTTGGGTTTCATGCAAAGATATTGCCAGGTTGGCCTAGCTATCCAGGGCAGGAAAGTAGAGCAGTAGTCTCTAATAAGAGGCTAAAATCAGCAGGAAAATAAAAAGCCTTCTATGCAAATTTCATTTAAAAATATTTTAAATATTTAATATTTGTCAACAAACTTATGTACAGATTTTTTTGAAAAAGACTGAATTATCTAACAGTAATGTGTATATGACATTGCTCATGCTACCAACTGCTATTATTTGTCATAAGAAAATAACATTTCAAATGTAAAGCTTCTCTTTTTCTTGAAAATAAAGTTTTCTTTCTTCTTCACTTTGAAACTTCATATGCTCCCACATTTTAATAATACAGTAATTAAAGGTAAGACACATTTATTTCCATAGCATCTCTAGCTGAGAAGTCTGAGATGTTACAGTAAGATACCCCAGAGGTCAATGGTCAATAGTGGAAAGATGGCATGCATTTGAGCAAGCAAACAAAGCAGACCAGCTCTGCCATCTCTACACGACACCCAAAGCACAGAGATCTCCTTCTGGAGAACGATGGAGAGCCCCTGAATTCTAAAAACTTGGCTTTTGATAGACCCACTATTTCATAGACTCTGTCAAAATCTCAGTTGAAAGAATATATATTCAAGAGACATTAAGAGACAACTTGTTCAATTATTTCTCAAGATTAGTGGCTCTTAAATGTCAATATGCAAAATACACACATGAACACACACACACACACACATCACTGGAGGTCATACTGAAAATGTGTATATGTGAGATTTCAGAAGTCAAATTCAATAGGACTGAAGTCCTTATTTTCATCATGTGCTATAAGCAACGCTGGTGAGGATCACATTTTGGCAAGCATTGCTAATATCCTTAAGCTTCATTATTTTACCAAATCATGCCATCAGAAAATTTATATATGAACTATTTACTCTAATTTCTCACAGAAGTGGCTTTGCAGAATTATAATTTACTTTTCTTCCCTGATTTTTCTTAAGGGTTATTAGGTGGAGTAATTTCATGAAAAGCCTTTTTACATGCTAGAGAAACTTAAATTAACAGTACTGTCCATTTTTGTTCAAATACGCCTTTTTAATGAGCTGTATAGATCCCATAGTACTCAGGGCCAGAAAAAAATTTTATCCAACAATTTGTTAACAAATCTGTGATTTATCATAACAATGTTTGTCTTGGCTACCTGAAAACACAGAGAGAAGCTTTGCTCTGAATCACAGTGACTTTGAGCCTTTACCTGATTTTAATCATGTGTTTGTCTTTAATCATAAGTACATCAAATTCTTTTTGGCAGCAACTAGACTCATAATAATAAGTAAAACTGCAAAGGCAATGTCTTTTGTGATGAGTGCCTATGCATTGGGGCTGCGGTGGGAGTGGGGGTCCAATCTGTTGACCCATTTATTTATGTAAATTTTCAATACCACAAATTCAAGTTGTATAAGCACAAAGTCAGGACGGCTCTCCAAGGCACACTGTTAGTGTGCAGTGTATTCATACTCCTTGTAGAATTAACTCTGATGATGGCCACTATTATACTGTCCTGGTAAAATCTAGTCATGTATTTTCCTCACTATGTCAAACAGTGCGTCTCATATCCTTCCATATAGTTTTCTTTTAAATTCCTGTTAGTGCTTTCTTCTATTCAAAACGAGAGGCTTGACAAGTTGCTACCTTTCACCTGAATTGTGTCAGCCTTGGAACATATCTTCCTAAGCCAAAATCTTTTCTACATTACTGCCAGATTAATCTTCCTGGAGACTAATTCTAATAAAATTTAAATTATGTAGCTGGTCATCCAAGGCAATCTATGGTCTTGATGCTACTTGTCTTACAAAGTCAATTTTCTACTATGTTTCCCATAAGCATCCACTCCAGCCAAGCTCATTTTCTACTTTATTTCCCTCTGCTTTCTTACTCCCAGGTAGAAGGACATTTAGTTGATCTTTAAGAACCTAAATTGTATTCATCCTTAAAGCCATCAAAAAGCCTCATTAGAATCCGCTAATAAAAGTAATTTCTTTTCCCTCTATGACTCTCATAAGACCTTTTAGATTTTCCCCTACTTCACATATACTTCCCTTACTCCATATAGTTTTCATTATTATCATTAGGTAATAGGTCATATTTTCCCCTCAAGACTAAAAGCAAGATCTGTTATTACCTTAAGACAAACCTAGTGCATTCTGTATCATATAGGTTGAGTTTAATGGGACTCAATCACCTGGAGAAAGAACTGAACAACCTGCTTCATTTTCAAGAAACTATTCACAATTTGAATTTATCTCAGCAACATCCTACACAACAAAGTTGTAAAGCAACCTGAATATCATTGTGCAAAGAAGGGAATTAGCCAAATAGGGCATATATCTAACTTCCGGAGCAGTGTTCACCAGAGAAAGTTTATGGATTCAGGAACAGTAGTAGCGAACCCCGTCACTCTGGCCCCATCACATTCCGGAGCAATGCACAGCCATCTCACAGGACCAGGCAACTGACTCTGGAAGCCAGATACCCCCAAGACGTGTGGTGCTGAGGGGTTTTTAAGACTTGTGTAACATGGCAAAATCTTGTGTCCAGCTCTTTGGGGCTGAATACTAGGCAGGCCTTCATATAATCAGGCATCCAAGCCTTAAAATTTCAGCTAGAAGGCATAGGAAGCTTGTAGCAGGATTCACCATATCAAGATTCTGGTCAGGACTGCACTAGCTGCTGCCTTGGCATGATGGAGAAGCTGTGTACCAAGTTCAGTGGCTTGCTAGTACCAGAAACATAAAGTCATAACTGCTTTCCATGGTACTTTGCAAGAAACAGTTCTTTCTAAGAGATCAGACTGCAGGAGATCAGCCTTAGACAAATTCTCTTTTATCTTTCCTACATTCAGAATTCTAAAACAACATGAATTGTATTTGCAACACAAAATTCAGGTATTAGGAGACTGTATATACCCTGTAAACCACTCCCAAAACCTGTTACATATGTGCAAAGCACTAGCTGGCAGAGATGATCCCTTCACTAAGGTAAAGCTGATCAATGAGCTAAGTTAGTAGGAGCCATCCAGCTTAATACGGTGCCTCAGATGTCCTGGCCCTCCACTAGCAAGGACAGACAGTAAACCTTTCTCAAGGGTCTTGCTTAGAAATTAACTGAATAGTTATATTTTCTACATATGCTCACTATATGAAAAAAATATTCACATTAATCTCATATGGAACAAGAAGAGTTGTAAACCCAAATTATTCTCTTTTATCATTGCTTTGAAGTTCAGAAACATGACTCTGGCTGTTGTCAATTTTAATAGACTAAAGATCAGAGGAAGAATCATCTGAGTCAACCACATATCTAACTAAGGGCTCCATGGAAACACAGAGGCTATGAAATATTAAACACTGTGCTCTGGGAGAAGGTGGTGCTCAGAAACACTGTCCAAATTCATATACATATAAAGTCCCCTCCTCCAAGGTTTTGTGTTTTCATTAAAAAAAAAATTTTACTCTGTCAATTAACACCTAGGCAGTGGAGTCAGAACAGCTACCTTCTCCTCACCATGCAGAGGTAAGATTAAAAAGAGAAAGGACAACTCTAACTTATATATGCTGGGGTCGGGTAGTATGGCACCTATCAGAAATCTAAGTCAAGAATCTCAAAGAGAGGCAAAAGCACCCAACTCCCCAACACCTGAGCTGCTTGCCATGATGAAGGAGAGGACCCCGCAAAGAGGAGGAGGAAGAGAAGGAGGAGGGAGGAGGAGGAAGAGGGAAGAGAGGGAGGAAGAAGAAGGAGGAATAGGAGGAGAAGGAGGAGGAGTAGTGAGAGAGGAGGAGGAGGAAATCAGGTCATAAGCACAATCTCTCTCAAAATTGCAGGAGGGAGAAAGAAGAGGAAAAGGGTCAGGATAGGGACAAAGGCGGAGGTCACACGTTCATCCTGGCTTTCTGGAAAACGGTCTGAGGGTGTGGCTGCAGAGGAGGAAATCCTAGAGCATAAAGAAGCAGATACTCCCGGACAGAGCCAGTGCCCTGGGTCCCAGTGACTGCTGGCTTCACATCTGAGCTTTGCTCTGCTTAGTTGCTCAACTTAGAGTGTGAGTTTCAAAACGCATTTGCAATTTCTCTGAGTAAAGTCCCTCCAACTGGGGAAAATAAGTCATTAGCCATAATTTAGAGTACATTGTCTTCATTTAGATTGTAGTTTCAAATAAATACTCAAAAGAACCATATTTACAATGTTCAGAATTCTTGCCATAGAAATAATCATTAAAGGAAGGGAGGAAAGTGAATTTTTACAAACAAAAAATATTTTTCAAAGGAGAATTGGTTGCTTTTTTTTTTAAACAAAATTTGACTTTTTTTCTTCAGTATTCATAATTTAAATAGTACCAAACGTTATTATGTATAGTCTTGAGAAATTTCTAACTGTGTACACTGAAGGTATTGTATCCTTCTACTATGGTTAACAGCATATGATATTTTATTCCTGATATGTAGTTTCTGTAAAATTGTACAGCTTACCCATAGCAGGATACAAAATTAGTAATTAACATGGCCCTGACCCCACTTTAATGATATGTTGTTACTTTTGAGCAACAAAAAAGAAGAAGAAAAGAAAGGTAAGGTCATATATTTTTATAGTTTACCATGTTTTCTCTGTCTAAAATTTTAAGAATCTACTATATTGAAAACTGTATTAAATTCCATATTGTCTACATAAACAGGTGATACTTTATTTAAAAAGAGGGAATTTATATTTTCCTTCAACCGACTTACCAGATGTTAGAACTTTTTTAAAAACTCTGTACCTAAAATTTCTTTGCCACTGATTCAAAGCAGCCTGGCATTTCATTTATACATTTAAAAATATATATGAGAAATATTATTCACTGAAGAGAGTAAAATGTTATTTACTCCCAAGTGGGTGTCAAGCAGAAGCTGAATTAATAATTCCTGCTATGTCAGAACTGCTAGGCAAACATTTCTTAAGTCTTTAAAGTAACAAATGGAGTATTTACAGTTATACAAAACTCAAATTGCCCATGATGTTTTAAGAAGAATCCGAACAACTGCTATGAATAATTTATTTGTTTTCACCAAGATAACACTTACTTTATGAAAAATAAGCATTCAACCACTGAATGGTAATCAGACTTCATTTAATGTTTCCTTTATAAAACTTAAACCAATCCACAGATGTCTCAATTTCTAAAATGCTTGAATTTAATATTATACTCTCTTATGCCATTTCATCATTCTCTGTATTGCAACATTTTAATATGGTTTCACAAGGACACCAGCTAACATGACTGAGCACAAGACAGAAAAAGGAAAAAAAGAATTAAGAGAGACATAAAGAAAGAAGAAAAGATAGAGTAAAGGAAGTGAAAGAAAAAGTGAGGCATGGAGGGAGGGAGACAAGGAGGGAGGGAGGGAAGGGAGGGGGAAAGTGAGGAAGGGAGGGAGGAAAGACAGTTATCCAGCAGTTTATGGGAAGACATGGACACTGGTGGCTGCCCATCGCTTTGAACACCCTTTTCTACCTTGAGTCCCACCTTTCCAAAATGGAATGATTACAGAATTTCTGGTCCCTGCCTAAGGATGATAAACACTGCGCAGCAGGCTGAGGCCCAGAGTTATCTTCATGTAGAACAGATTACATGTTTGGTCGAGAACGCTCCCAGCTAGGTACCTTTTTTTTCTCATCACTTTTTTCTAGCATCTGTTGTTGCTACCTTTGGGAAAAGACAGACCCTGACGTTCACACATGGTTCACTCATGACTCCTTGTGTGTTTTCTTTTATTATTTCTCTATGTCTTATACTGAGGCAAAAAGGGTAAATACAATTATGTGAAATCTTATTACAGCACAGATTTGCATGAGAAATATCACATAGTCATAATGCATGGTTTCCCAGCTGTTGCAAATTTTAATACAACATGTCCGTCTTCATAGGGCCTCACGCTGGAATAAGCATTCAGTGAATAAATGTGATAAGTCAAATGGGTTGTCAATAAGAATAAATAATTAAATCTACTCTTTGCATGGCATTTGATGGCTTATTTAAAGTAAGTTTAAAGTAATTGCCCCTTCCCAGTAATTTTATCCTATTTTTCTCTGCCTAATATCCAAATAAAAGTAAAATAAAAATTTGAGTAAACATACCTCACATGAATTTATATACACATATTGAATAGTACATGTAACATGGCCAATATTTTATTCAGTGCAACCATCAGAGCAGTCTGGGCAATTCAAGGAGATTCAGTCATGAAAGTGAAGAAGAATCCCTTTTACTTTCACGATTCTTAATTAAGGGGATCAGTGGAATAGCTGTCACATTATAGAAGACTTTAAAATCTGCTAATTAATCAAAAGCAAAGCTCATCAAAGCTTGGTGTATATATTGCACTTCATTTTCTACCATTAGCAGTTAACAAAGCTGAAGAGCTTTCATTTCTAATTATACTCTCGTCTAATTAATTCAATGGTGTCACAGTCTTGTTTTTATCATAACACAGTTACACATAATATCCACAGCCACTAACACTGAGAAGACACCAGGATCGGGCTCTCTAGACTAAATTATGACCCATCTCATTGGAATTGGACATTATGTATCCCTGACCTCAGTTCTTCTGCACTATGGACAGTGGAGGTCAATTAGAAGTATATAAAATGCTCTGAAAAAAGAACCTTGCTATACATGAGATCGTGAATTTAATGTTAGGATCAAATGACTGGAAAGATGCTTTCAAAAGCCATAGGCACTGTAGCAATACTGTATTGAGGCATGTTGCTAATCCCTAGGCTTTGTTTTATAAAATTTAAAGTTATTGTTTCTTTCACTTATATTGTCTTAACACCTCCTTCCCAAAAAAATACAATATAATCTACATAACATCCCAATTTTCAGGTGTTTTAAAAAAAAACACATATGAAAAACATAATTGTTAGTGCCATTGTGTCAAATAATACTCTTTTGTCAAACAATTTAGAAATAGCTTTTAAGTGAAGCTTCTTTTCTTTAGGCCTTCCAATATAAGTACATACTTCATCATCCATTTAGTCAACATAATTTTAAAGCACAAATTAGAACTCAGAAGTCAGGCAAGAAAAGCAATGAGTAAAAGCAGTAATCAAATAGGCACAACATGGTATGACAGTAAGAATAAAATACACCCAGTAGGGGTGTCTACTTAGATTAAAAGGAAGTTGCCAGGGAAGGCATCTCTGAAGTTTTTGATGTAATTCTCTGCCTTAGCCACTTTCCACTGCTATAGCAGATGCAGTAATTTACGAGTAAAAGAAATTTATTTTTTACAGTTCTGGAGGCTGGGAAGTTCTATATCAAGTTGCCAGAATCATGTGGAGATCTTCTTTCTGCATCAGAACCTGGCAGAGGACATCACATGGAAAGAGAATGCATGCGAGAGAGCTCATTTTTATAACAAACTCACTCCCAAGGTAACAGCATTAATCTATTCCTGGGGACAGATTCCCCCATGACTTAATCACTTTTAAAGTTCCCATCACCTAATACTGTTACAATGGCAATTAAATTTTAACATGAGTTTTGGAGGAACATTCAAACCACAGAACTCTTGAAGACAAAGAAAGAACTTACCTAGTTCAGCCATTCTGGAAAGCAATGTGGCATTTCCTCAAAGAGCTTAAAACAGAATGACCATTTGATCCAGTAATCCCATTACTGGGTATCTACCCAAAAGAATATAAGATGTTATATCATAAAGACACATGCACTTGTATGTTCATTGCAGCACTCTTCACAATAGCAAAGACATGGAATCAACCTAAATGCCCATTAATGGTAGACTGGGTGAAGAAAATGAGGTACATATAAACCATGGAATACTATGCAGCCACAAAAAAGAACAAGATTATGTCCTTTGCACGAACATGTAAGGAGCTGGAGGCCATTATCCTTAGTAACTAACGCAGAAACAGAAAACCAAATACTGCATGTTCTCATTCATAAGTGGGAGTTAAGTGATGACAATACATGAACACAAAGAAGGGAACAACGGACACTGTGGCCTACTTGAGGGTGGCGGGTGGGAGGAGGGAGAAGTGCAGGATAAGTAACTATTGGACACTAGGCCTTGTACCATGGTGATGAAATAATCTGTACAACAAACCCCTGTGATGCAAGTTTACCTGTATGACAAACCTGCACATGTACCTCAAATCGAAAATAAAAGATTTTTAAAAAATAGTATTTCAAAAAATTAAACAATAGGCACTTTTAAAAAAAGAAGTAATTTACCAACCAAAATCCAGGATGAGGGTGTGGGGAAGGGTGATAGCCACAAAGGCAAAGGTATGAGCATGTCCAGAAGGAATAAATCCTATATGAGCACCCTCACATATCTCCATGCCACCCTCACCGTGTGATCCTTGGAGGATAAACTTGGGAAAACTCCATGCTTATCACATCACAGTAGTTTACCCAGAAAGTTTCATACTTAATTTTCTCTTTTTTTCCTCATTAGTATAACACAGGAGTCTAAACAATATCACTTCATGTAGTGAGGGTGTGACGCTTTTAAATTGGGAGAGACATAGAGATTCTCGATCATTTTCTACCTATATCCTTGAAGCTAAATAATGTGCTTCTAAGTAATCTGAACTCTATCAGGAGTCTTTTGGGAAAAAAGCAATGGGTGAAGAAGTCAGGTGGTGAGGTTGAGCAGAGT
Source organism: Cheracebus regulus (assembly GCA_963574635.1). Lineage (NCBI taxonomy): Eukaryota > Metazoa > Chordata > Mammalia > Primates > Pitheciidae > Cheracebus > Cheracebus regulus. The sequence continues at coordinate 13,778 of CAUYQU010000477.1, forward strand.
ACTTACAAGGAGAGGTAATTTTCGTATAATTACCCTATTTATCATCACAGATTACTGAACTGATAAAAATAGAATAACAAAGCACTCCTCATGGAAAATAAATGTGTTCTATGTTCCTTTGCTATTATTATGTGGTAGGTTTTTTTTATTGTAGCTTTGTCCAAATCCTACATCTAAATACAATTTTACAATTTGTTCCATGAGGACTATTATTTTACCTCAAATAAGGCAAGAGGAGGCAAAATGCAAGGAAAAGGAATTTGCCAGGAAGCCAAGCCAAGGACAAATATATAAATGCAGAAAGTGGAAGAGAGAAGAAATAATAAACTTTAGGGAAAAAAATGCCAAGAAAAGATATTTTTAAAGTTTACTTTCTGAAATCAGCAGACTAAATATATAATCATAGCATGGAGATGCTATTTAATACTGTACACGGCCAGAAGGAAAACAAGATTTAATGAAAAATAAAATGTTTCTGGAGACTTACTACTAACTCAGATTATCAAATAAATTTTCCAAGGAATATTGGCAAATAAGATGCTTTCTATGATTTTTTCCCCTTACTTTTAAGGATTTTTATTCTAAAAATATCACTTTCTATTTGCTATCTTAAAGCACAGCATAAAATTTAAAAGATTTTTCTTTTCCTAAAGCCACATATTTTTTCTGTGGTACAAAAGCATGCTTGCCTTGTTCTTTATATTGTCAATTTAGTATTTTTGGATTCAGTGAAAGTTTCCATAAATATTAAGGCTATTACTCCATGCATGCAAATTGACCAGATATGTCCAGTTAGTCAAAATAGGATTACATAAGGAAGCCAAAATTGAGGCTACTTTAGCGAAGATACGTGTTAGTGTTGTTTCAGCAGATTTTCCATTTCTTATTTAGAAGTGTTATTTCTGGTTAATATAACTTAGCTATTGTTATATTAACCAGGAAGGTTTTTTTTATAACTTGCACCTCCATGTGATTTAATTAGATAACTTTTAAAAACATGCTCTGAATTATTCTAGAACCTAGCAAACTATAAAAGTTGAATTATTTTCTGTATGAATTTGGTAGATAGCATATGTGTCCGTATAAACTGTAATATGTTAATCTAATTCAATTGGTAAAATAGCCAAAGTATATGAAAAAGCAATTTAAAAACACATTTTATCTTAAATAATTTAAAAGGTATTATTTTCTGTGCATTAAATTAGGTAATACAATATATACCTACACATATATATGCATGGATGACAATAATAGCATTGATAAGGATTTCTTTTATTCAAGAAAAATGAATTGCTACAATTTTCCTAGAGGCAATCCAACAATACTACTAAACACCTCAAATACGTACATACAGTTTGAGTTAATTCTACTGCTAAAAAGTTTTTAATTGGTAATAAAATTATGCATTTTTAAAAATTACAATATATGATAACAGGTAACTAATCATATACAGTTGACCCTTGAACAATACAGGTTTGAACTGTAAGGGTCTACTTATACACAAATTTTTTTCAACCAAAAGTGCATCAAAAATGCAGTAATTGGGATGACAAACCCACATATGCAGAGGTCCAACATTCCAATAAGTGGGTTCCACAGGATCCACAGGGGGACTTGAGAATGGGAGAATTTGGGTACATGCCGGTCCTGGAACCAATCCCCCGAGTATATAGTTGGATAACTGTACTTCCGCACATAATGCCAAAATATGGACCCTGATGTATTTATCCTTTTATTCTTTCTCTGATTAATAGGATCCAATGTTTTATACACTGATTCTTGTTATGGAAAAGCTAGACCTCTGAGAAAGAAGTATCGGTGAGTGTAAAAAGAGAGGGAAAAGGGTGATTGATTGGAGAAGAATGTGTTTATTACTTCAAAAAATTTTGAGGATAACCAAAACTGAATTTTTGTTTTCCACAGATTTCATAGCTTGATTATACGAATAGTTACAAGCAGTTTCCCTATAATTTGAAGAACGTTGAAACTTCTCAAATACGATGAACAGGTTGAAGAGCCTAGATCTTTGTCTTTAAGTTAGATGAATATCATTTAATAGTTTCTCTACTGCTGAAGTGCATGACATCATCTGAGGTCCTGCCATCTCACTTCTTAACAGGAAGCCAACAGTGTTTAAAAATCTAAAATATCAAGAGTGTCACACAAAAGCCCGAACCAAGTAAATATCAGCTTGGCAGAGATTTCAAGGAAGACTAGGAAGTATTGAAGACTCAAAGGCCAAGTGCCGTTGATACGTTTTCCTTCCAAACTGTAATGCCAGAACTATATTACATTTGGACAACCTGTGGCATATTTTAGCAACTGAAGGTGGGTGTTTTTGGCTAAAGCATATCAAGTGACAGAGAGGGAAGGAGACAATTGATATTCCTTCTGGAGAGATACTGTGCTTAACCTTGCAAGCCTTTTAAAGAGTTTGGTCTTTAGGAGCAAAAGAAACTCATCGAAGAGTTATGAATAGGTACTAGCATGATCAGGTGCTCTTTCTTTTTTTTTTTTTTTTTTTGACATGGAGTTTCACTTTTGTTTCCCAGACCAGAGTGCAGTGGCACGATCTCAGCTCACTGCAATTTCCACCTCCCGGGTTCAAGCGATTTCCCCTGCCTCAGCCTCCCAAGTAGCTGGTACTACAGACACCACCACACTGGCTAATTTTTTTGTATTTTAGTAGAGACGGGGTTTCACCATGTTGGCCAGGATGGTCTCGATTTTCTGGCCTGGTGATCCCTGGGCCTCGGCATCACAAGCGCTGGGATTACAGGCAGGAGCCACCATGCCTGGCAGATCAGATGTTCTTAAAAGGCCACTCAAGCTAAAGCGAGAAGATTAAACAGAAGGAAAAGTGGTATAAGGAGACCAAATAGGAAGCTACTGCAACAGGAGTCCAGAGGTGGTTGGCTGGCTCGGATCACGAGGGCACATAGGAATGAAGAGATAGACCAATTCAGAAAATATTTGGTTCTCCTACTCAGAAAACTGTTATCCTTGATTCTTCTCCTATGCTTTCCATATCAGATCGATCTTACAGTCATGCCATTTTGATAATCTAATTTACTTCTATATTTCTCCAATTTTCTGATTCCTACAACTATGCTGTGATCCAGCTTAGGTTCTGTGATAACCAGCTACATGATCAATTTTCAGTGCCACATCACAAGAGATCTCAGTAATATAGTCTCATCATATCACTCCCTGCTTAAAATGTTTCCATTTTTAACTATCTGCATATAGAATAATGTTAAAACTTTAAACATGGGGTTAAGGTTCTCAATAAAATTCAAGGATTCTAATTACCTTAAGCAATATCTTTTAAGTCTCACCTCCACCTCTATGCTCCAGCTATATTGAATTGTCCTAGGTCCCTCTTTTTCTCACAAATTGGGCCTTGTTCTCACTTGCTTCCAGCCCTTTCCACGTGCTACCCCTTCTGCCTAAACACTGTCCAACAGCCACCCACAGATGCTCCGCATTCCTCTCCTCACATGCAAACTAGGTAACTCCTGCTCAACCTTCACTTCTTGGTGCAGTTGTCATTTCCATTTCTGGGAATCCTTTCCTGGCCTCTTGATGAAATGTAGCCATCCATCCTTTGCTCTCCAAAGCACTGCCTAGCTCAGTGGTACAACTTATCACACTAAGTGATATTGACTATTAACTGGTCCATATCTCCTTTTAGCTTCTTGAAGGTAGAAAATGCATTTTACTCATCTTTGTATGTTCTGTGCTTTGACATGTAGTAAACCCATAATAAAAAGTTAATAAATGATAAAGAAATGAATGATGTCATCAATCCTAAATTTAATCTCAGCTTTTCTTAACAGCTGCATTATTTCAGTCAACTCACTAGCCTTATGAACTGTGATTTCTTCATCTTTAAATCTGAAGTGATAATAATACATAAATGAATTCAAAACTGAGCAAGAGTCAATAATGACAGTTTTTTTTAACTTCAAATGTATATGCATTATGCTCATAGTTGACTTCTTAGTAACTTGATTTCCTCCTGTGTAGAATAAGGAAGGTTTGACGAGCACTGGCTTTTAATAGGATCTAAATAGATGAATGAATGAGTGAATGTGTGAATGTCAGACAAATGCTCTCTAATTTGATGTTCCTTTGTCAGCAAAACTTTGTAATTATCTATTTCTTGAGTCTTTTTGGAACTCTACCACTGAAGCCTTAACTGCCTCATTCCCTCAAAATCCTTGAATCAGTATTATTTTTTTGCATTGGTATTTTTTCAATCTCGAAATCAGAAAAAGAAAATCCTTCCATCTCTCCCAATCTGAGAAGAGGCCTCTGCTTCTGAAAAATAAACAACAACAACAACAACAAAATACCAACGATAAATACAGGCCTTCGTACAGTATTTTTGTTTTCTCTGTTCACTTCGTTTAAAAAGTGAACTCATACACATCCACACCTCGCTTTTTTCATGTCTTCTAATACTCATTTAAAAAGAACTTTCACTAAATAAATAATTTCTTTCTTTACAAACAACCAATGTAACAAATACAGGGAACAGTACCAAAAAAAATCATTCCACAAGACTTTTGCAAAACAAGGGTTCTAAATTAAGGAGAACTTATGAACACAGAGTTAAGCTGACCCTACTGTGTTCCTATGTGAAGTCAGTTTAGATATTAATTTAGCATGCAAGTAAAATATCAGAATGGCCTCTGACCCTGTCATCAGTGCTTTTCTTCTCCCATAGGGAACCGCTGGTCAACCAAGAGTCGGTAACTTAAGCAGTAACAGAAGGTGAGGTCAGATATAGTTCATGTGGTTCTGTAATCTCTTCATATCTCTGTGAGTAAACCTTCTTCTTAGAAAGCTTTTTCAACATGAAACCAGCTTGCCAATTTTCCCCCTTCCTTTCAGAGAAATGCCTTCAAGCACTTGATGAAAACCACTGTACTCATCATTTTACTAATTTACATGTCATGTGGTATATATCACCTTTATATCTATTTCACATATAACATCTTTATACCTCGTTCACATCTTTATACCTAGTTCACATGTAACGTATTTCATGCTCATTCTATGTATAAACCATAGCTTTGAATTCTCATCAACTTCAAGAGGATTTGAAAAGGGAAAGGAAGAAAGGAAAGAGGATGGTCTTCACAGATAAAAGATTACAAATATTAATAATTTCTTAAAATAATCATATTTGACAGGATATTTTCTATTCCATTATGTATCTTTCAAAACATAGGTTTACTAAGAGTCTCAAGATCCTACAGGAGAGAGAATGTCAACATGTTTGTTTTCACACAGAGCCCATTTTAGAAGGCTAGCCAAGATGTAAGAGAAGAGGGCCCCATCAGAGGTCTCCCAGTTTCTTTCTAGGCCAGCTCCTGTGCTCAGAAACAGGCCCAGACTTACCCTCCTGGTATCATTCACAGGGCACAGTTTCTCCACTGTCAGGGCCTCATAATTCTCACACACTGAGTTGCTCTGAAAGTACAGCGAGGCCTTGTAAGCTTTGGCAAGTAATCTAATCTCTCTGTGTAAAATACACATATAAACACTTACAGCTTTGTAAAACACGTATTCTTTAAATACATAGGTAATTCTTTGTTTTAACTTTTATCTTTTTTTTTTTTTTTTTTTTTGAGACTGAGTCTTGCTCTGTCACCTAGGCTGGAGTACAGTTGTGTGACCTTGGCTCATTGCAACCTTGGCCTCTGAGGTTCAAGTGATTCTCCTGCCTCAGTCTCCTGAGTAGCTGGAATTACAGGTATGCACCACCATGCCTGGCTAATTTTTGTATTTTTAGTAGAGAAGAGGTTTCACCATGTTGGCCAGGCTGGTCTCGAACTCCTGACCTCAGGTGATCCACCTGCCTCAGCCTCCCACAGTACTGAGATTTCAGGCATGAGCCACCATGCCCAACAAATACATAGGCAATTCTTACAAGGCTTCACCCACCTGAGTCAGTACTAGAGTAATATCCAAGTCATGAGAATACAGTCCACATTTATTTCAATATAACTGAAGTCCTTTAGTAGTATTTCTTGAACGTCATAAAGTAAACAATTCTCTCCAGCAACACTTCTTACCATCCAATTATTTTTTCCTCCCCCACTCACTTGTTCTCACTCACACAATTGCTTTGGTACCAAACCTTCACTCCCTAAAGCTTACTCCTCTGTTCCCACTGTTGAGTTCCTAAAACACACTTCTCTACTCCCACTGCTAAGACTATTAATACTTACTTATTCTTCTCCTCCTCTGTATTCTGTAAAATGTCACCTTCTGTCTCGATGTTTTGTAACCTCCTCTTACTTCCCACCTGGCCCTGGCACTTGCTTGCTTGCTCTCTGATTCACCAACACAAAATGAGAAGAGCTTGTCTAACACAGCAAGATGTTCCTTATAAAAGAATAAGAAGAGAAGATCATCTTCTTTGGAAAACTGGAGGAAAAGAAAGGCAGGGAACATGTCTATATACATATTCTCGTCCTTCTGAATAAACTCTTAATGTTTTCACCTTATAGTAAGCTTAACAGATCGACAATGTGTGTGGCTACAAAACCAAGCTATCTAGTTTTAGATTTTACAAAAAATATCTTATGTGGAACAATGAGAGTAAATCTGAAATGAAGTACGAGAAGCACACTTCAAAAGTATTGTACGCACATCAAAATGTGTTTCAAAAAGGAAAATAAGAATCAGAAAGGCAAATAAAATAGTATTTCATGAATTAGAATTAAAGACTAACAAAGCTAAAAATTTAGAATAATATGAAAATTAGTGGTTTTAGCTATTTGAAGTCTTACACTGAGAAGAAATAAGATGTATTACCTTTTGCTTCAAGGGCCAGTGGATGGAAACTTTAGGGAGAGAAACAAATTCATTTTATAAAATAAATGTCTCACTGTATTATCTCAAAATGGAACTTTTACACTGGAAGTTGGTGAGGTAAGCTTTCCAGTGAAATACTGAAGAACAAACTGGATGACCCTTTGAAAGGGGTATTATATACTTTGCCTTTATTGGGATTCTTACAACTCTAAACTGTACTTTTCTAATATTTTAGATCTGAATTCATGATGTATTCCCTGAATTTCCCTCAAATTTCTTCTACACAATGTTCAGGCCCAAAAACCCTAGATGGATCTGGTACTGGTTACATCTGTTTGTTTTTAACCTTCAAATGGACATATACCATTTATATGCAGATTTGGTGTATGTTTTATAATGAATATTATACTATAAGTAGAATATTCTACTTATACATACTAACAGTACAGCATTTAATTCATTTACTTAAAGAGTGTTCTTTCATCCATTCCACAACAATGTAATGAGCATAATTATGGAAGCATTTGGTAGAGGAAGGGGCTGCGATGAGTGGGTGCAAAGGTGTCCATATCTAGCCTCAAGAAGTACAACGTAATGAATTTATGGAGCAGTGAGCTAGAAATCAAGAGCCTTGAGATCAGCCCAGGTTTTTCAACTATGGATGCTTAAGCGCTAGAACCAGTGAGTTACTTTATCTGTAAAATGGAAGCCTGGACAGGATGACAGCTACTCCAGTCCTGGGGTTACCAGCTGTCCTGATTTGTCTGGGACCATCCTAGTTTTAAAACTGAAAAGTCTAAATTCCAGGAATCCCCTCAGTTCCTGGCAAGTTGAGAGAGTTAATAAGGGAATAAGAGGTTAAAATTTCAAAATCACATACAGTAACAAAGTTACAGATAATATATTAACTTTCACTTTTGAAAAAATATGGAAGGAAAAATTATAATTGTTGGCGGGAAGTTAAAGGATGTGAAGTTTGCAAGTCATGACCAAGATCTGACTCAGTTCTTACTTCACCAAGGGAGCTGATTTAACAATTAGTCCACCATGTTCCACTTACAATTGATGCCGTAAAAGGGAATTTGAATGTATTCACTATGAGAAAATTTCATGAGCCTCATTGTATAATGTAGACAAGATATTCATAGAGTTGTCTGAGAAGTGACTCAGATCCACACCTCTGGCCATCTATTAACTGATTCTAGGCTATGGCTTCCTGGGATCTCCAACATCATCCAGGTAATCCAGTCCCATTTTCTCATTTCCTATGGCAAAATTTCCTAAGAGTTCCAAATCAACTTAGATTTTCATAACAAATTTTAAGATGGGGTATGAGAGAGTAAGGAGGCAGGGTCTGTTTCAAGGCTAAAGAAGCAGTTCAAGGACTCAAGGGAAGCATCTAACACAATCTTATGGTACATCTGTAAACACAACCAATTAAACTCAAAGTTCATCATCTTCTCTTCTCTTTCTCTATAGATGGGCTTTAACTGTTTCTCCCTTTTCCTATTAGATATGCCTATACCACACTCTCAACTTGACATGCTACAATTCCTGACATGTATTCATAATTTTGGCTTTCTCTTGGTCCTAGTTCCAATTCCTCAGACAGAGCACCTACTTAAGCTACTTAAGTGCTCATCTCTTTTTTAATAAACATAGCCAGAGGAGCGCTAGGAAGTCACAGTGCAAAGTACTAGAGGGTAGTCTACATGAGGCTGAAGGAGATGGCTCAAAAAAAGTTTTAATTAATTCTCATATGCTCCGTTTTGCAATTAGTTCTGTGCAGAAATTTGAAAAATTTTTCTATCCTTGGCTAGATTATAAGTTAATTGAAGAGATAAGGAGAATATATGAAATAATCAGAAAAAAGCACAATTTAATTGGCAATTAAATCATGGCACATAAACAGTAAGTGTTACAAACTTGGCATAAGGATAGATCCCTTAAGATAAAATGTAATGACTGGAAGAAAACTGCTTGAGCCTAATTCTCAGTTTTATTTTCTAATGGAGGTTCATGTGTGGGTATCTGACCATTGCCTCTCTGAATCCTAAACTTCAGGACAACTGGACTTCTGTTTTTCCCCATAAACCAAGCTTATCCAACTCACCGCCCAAGGGCTACATGTGGCCCAACACAAATTCGTAAACTTTCCTAAAACATTATGAGATTTTTTTGTGTGTAATTTTTTTAAAGCTGATCAGCTATCATTAGTGTTAGTGTATTTTACGTGTGGCCCATGCAATTCTCCTTCCAATGTGTCCCAGAAAAGCCAAAAGATTGGACATCCCTGCTATAAACTATGTTTTTTCTTGACTCATGTCTGTCTATACCTCTTCCTTTATTGCCAAACCACAGTATATACAATGTTTCACACTCACCCTGGCCCTCTTTTCTAATCTTCACTCTTCTTTCAGCTCATTTTTACTCAAACCTCAGGTTCAGGAGGGGCTAAGAGGGGCTTTGGAAAATGGGAGGACTCTCCAGAGCACTTGACCTCCTACTGCACTCATCTGCAACTACAGAGCTGAGTCTTGCCTGGCCCTGGTAACCTACGAGAGAAAGGCTTCTTAAAACAGAGCAGAGGGCTGGCAGAATCTCCCACGGATCAATGTTCATGCCCTAGTTCCACTCGAAGTCTGCATGTCAAAATGTCATTCCATGAGTGTTCCTTCATGCTGGGTTTGAATGCCAAGAACTACCTCACGCCATGTTTGTTGACGCCTGAGCTGGCTTTCCAGCTTACCACTTCCAGACCAAGTGAGTCCCTGCCTGTACACCCTAACTAACCTTTGTTTGTGCTTCCTACCTGGGTCGAACATCTGAAAAATTATGATAATGACCATGATAGCATTAGGTTGGTTCAAAAGTAATTGCAGTTTTTGCCATTACTTTTAATAACAGCTTTGTTTCTTGTGGTCGTCATTAGAGAATGAAGGAGGTGCACATTTGTTTACATGATGAGAAGGGAAAAATCAGCAAAATTAGACAATGTTCTGGTATGGGAGCACGTATATAGGGAGAAAAAGTCTCTGTAGGATCTTAGATATTTATTTAAAAAATACCTGAGATACAATGAAAAGAATATGGAGAACCTTTAAGAATGTGTTGGATTTCATTTGACTTTGATACTTTTTTCTTTCTTTCTTTTTTGGAGAAATCTTTCTTCTCAAGCATTTGAGATATTTTGATGTTCTGAGTGAGAACTGGGAGATCAACTTTTTTATCAATATGGTATTGGAATAGATAAGTATTTTCTTAACTTCCACTTACAGCTAATTCTCTTACTTAGAATATTAAGAAGTATAAAGCACCTACTTGTGAGGCAGTGCTCTTGTCCTTTCCCATAACTATTAGTGTTAACCTCTTGTCAGGAGTTCCAAACTTTATTGAACTTTAGTTTGAATCACCTGGTGAGCTTTAGAAGTTATGTGAGCCTCACCCCAGAAAGATGGTTGTAGTCCCAGGAATCCAGATTTTTTCCAAGATTTTCAGTCATTCTGATAAGCAGGCAAGGCCATAAAGAACCACTACAGTGGTCCTCAAAGTATGGTTTCTGGACCAGCATTTGTGGTAACACCTGCCAGACATGTGAATTCTCGACCTCCCTCTCACATATACCAATGCAGAGGCAACAGAGGGGAACTCAAGCACTCAGGGTATTTTTTTAACAGCTTTCTTGAGATGTACTTAATATGCGATACAATTTTTCCACTTGAAGTGTAAAATTCAATGAGTTTTAGTATATTTACCAAAATTGTACAACCACCACCACCAAAATTTTAGAATATTTTATTACTTGAAAAGAAACTCTGAGTGCCTTAAGCCATCGCTCTTCCATTTCTTGATCCACCCATACCTAAGTAAACACAAATCTACTTTCTGACTCTACAGAGTTGTCTACTCTAGACAGTTAATATAAATGGAACCATACAATATGTGGCTTTTTTGTGACTTTTGTCATTAAGCATAATATTTTCCCCCATCATCTATGTTTCAGAATGAATCAGTACTTCAGTTCTTTTAATTGCCAGATAACATTCCATTGTATTGATATGCCACATTTTTAATTTAGCCGTTCATCAGTTGAGGGATGATTAGGTTGTTTCAACTTTTTGGCTATTATTAGCAATGCTGCTATGTGCATTTATGTACAAGTTTTGTGTGTACATATATTTCTATTTCTCCTGGGTATGTATGTAAGAATGAAATTGCTGGATCATATGATAATTCTGTGTTTAACCTTTTGAGGAAATGCCAAACTGTTTTCCACATGGACTGCACCATTTTAGTTTCCAAAGAAATTTTTCACCATCAGTATTTGAGAGCTCTAATTTCTCCAACTTTCTGCCAATTCTTGTTGTAATCTGACTTTTTGATTCTCAACATCCTTGTGGGTTACAAAATGATAACTCATTGTGGTTTTGAATAGCATTTCCCTGGTGTCTAACAATGTCAAACATTTATATGATTACTGGTAATTTGTGTATTTTAGTTGGAGAAATGTCTATTCAAGTCACTTTCCTATTTTTAACTGAGTTACGTGTCTTTTTATTACTGGATTATAATTGTCATTTATTATAGTACAAGTCCTTTAGATACATTATTTGCAAAAACTTGTCTCATTCTATTGGTTATCTTTTCACTTTATTTATAGTGTCCTTTGAAGAACAAATGTTTAAATATTGATTTTTTTTTTAATTTAACTATTTTGTCTTTTGCTGCTTATGCTTCTGGTGTTATATCCATGAAATTATTACCTAATCCACAGTCACTACTGTTTACACCTATGGTTTATTCTAAACGTAATACTTTTTTAGTTTTGGCCCATATACTTAAATCTCTAATCAATTTTGAGATAATTTTTGTATACAATTTGAGATAAGGATACGACTTCATTATTTTGTATGTGATTATTTAGTGGCTGTCACAACGTGTGTCAAAAAATTGTGTTTCAATACACCTTACAGATCATTCTGATGGATGCTGATGTTTGCGGACCATTGCACTAGTGTGCTAACTCCTCTCTGTAATCACTAAGAAACTCTTGTAAGCACAGCATATAGGATGATTACAGAAAACCATTAATTCCCTCTTCAACATCATACAGATTGGTCAAGTGCAAAACCACAGACAGAAAAAGCATCAACATATTTTTTTATGTATTAGTCCCAAAACTTCTCAAAGGAAGGCAGAAAAATTACACTTCGTTATATTTTGAACGTCGTGTGTTTTCCAGCTTTGAGTATAAATATACATAGCAGTTCCCTGCCCACCTGCCCCAGTTTACTTAAGAAATACTTTTAATGCTCTGCATCAGCAAAATTGTAAAACCACATGACAACTGTTCACGTTATAAACAAAAGCATGTGCAAAAATCCTATTGTTTGCTACTCTACTTCTTTTTGTCCTTTTTCGAAGGAAATAGTAAGGATCTATTTTCTAGTTAAAGGGGTTGTTTTGTATGATGTAATGAAGATGATGTATTTTCTCAGCCAGCTCTATTATCATATTTTCAATTCTGCCAGGTTGAAATTGGATTGTTTAAACTTAAACATGGCCAATGTCAAAGCCATCTGTCAAGTAAGTGTGACTTTCTTAAAAACTACTGTTTCAAATTTGTTACAGTTTTTAGCATGTTGAGTACTTCACTTGGTTTATAAGTCTTTGCAGAATATAGCTTGCCCGATGTCTTTCCATACTGGCACTATCAAAGTGAAGTTATGAAAGCTGTAAATAATAAAAACCTAGAACTTATTTTATTTTATTTTAATTCTGGAATACATGTGCAGGATATGCAGGTTTGTTACATAAGTAAATACATGCCATGGTGATTTGCTGCACAAACAACCCATCACCTAGGTATTAAGCTCAGCATCCATTCGCTATTTTTCCTGATGCTCTTCTTTCCCACACACCCTCCTCGACAGGCCCCAGTGTGTGTTGTTCCCCTCCATGTGTCCATGTCTTCTCATTGTTCAGCTCCCACTTACAAGTGAGAACATATGTGTGTTTGCTTATCTGTGGAATTTATTTTTCAATCTAATACGATTTTATCTTAATTAAAACTACTATCTATCTACCTACCTACCTATCGGCTATAATGGTTACCATGGAAGATCATATGTTTTCAGCTCTGAACTAATCCTTATAGCACAGTAGGTATTTTACCATAGCTTTACAAGAAAAAGAGGCTAAAAAATATTCAGCACTGTAATTTATCCAAAGTGACATAATCAGACAGTGATAATAACAATTTGAACAAGGTTTCTTCCGACTCCAAAAGCCCCGTTCTTGCTGCTGAACTGCGTAAAATCAAGCATGTGTATATACAGGTATTTGTAGTAAAACAAAACTATAAAAGTGTTGAAGCAGAAAAACATAGGCCCAGTTTAGAAATACAGGGTCTTCTAAAAATATCATAAATTATTTGACACAATATGCTCTACAAATATAGTTTTCATCCCAGAAACACAATTAATTAATAAATATAGCAGTAACCTTTTATTCTTTGAGCCTTAAATTATAATATAGAAAAGGAATTCATAGTGACAGAATAAGAAAAATACCTAGCTTCCATCTGGGCAGAAGGTGAACATATATTTCATTTGTTTGCCTAGGACAGTCCTGGTTTAAATTTGTTATCCAACATAATTATTAATGTCTCTACTTTACTCTCAAAAACATCTAGTTTATGTAATTATATAATTATGTGGTTACCTCACATGTCAGCTGGTACTAGCTGTCCAGCAAAGTATAGACTTTTCCCAGATAAGTTGATAACTACTTAGAAGAATAACTCAATGAATCATAGGCGCATGCCTGCATAAGTCTTTTCTTTCTACTAGCTGACTATGGGATGAAAAATATACTATTTAGAATTACTTCTTTGGGTTAAGACTCTCCATATGACCTGTCTTGGCAACAACATAGGACATAATCAATTGTCAGGAGCTATTTTATTGGTGTAGATTATTTATTAAATATCAAACAACGGCATAAAAACTGAGGGATAGGATTAATGCCTGAAATAGCATGAGATATGGGTATCTACTTCCAGGGAGGAAAGGGCTTTTCACATAGGTTCCCTGTTAGTTTGCAGTTACCTAAAGGATACCTTAGTTTCTGCAACAAATCATGATGAATTAGAGGGACAGAGAAAAGAAAGGCATGAGTCTAGACTAATGAAAGTCATTGTCTACAGAGTTTTTAAAAAGTAACTCTAAAACCAGTACCACTTTTAAAAATCTAGTGATTTCTATTTGGATTTTCTAATTAAGCTGCTTTCCCACCTCAGAGCCCGGCTTTAACCATCAATAGTCGTTTCTGTTTTTTGAAGACTGGGTCCCTAATATGTTGCCAGATAAATAATTTAGTACTGTTCTCCACCGTAGTTAAGGGCTCTTGGAGCTGAGCCCACTTAGAAAACGTTTGCATTTATAGTTTGTAATTATGCACACGATGCAAGAAAATCAATGTGTTAAATTTGCTCATGCTTCCTGGTAGCCATAGAAATAAAGATTATCTGTCTCAAACAAGCTTCAACAAAACAGCATAACTAGTTTATTATTCATTCACCTTGTAAAATTAGGTTGTTATCTGGTTACCTACTTTTATAATATCAGGTTTTTCTTCTAAAACGTAGCCAACTTGCAATTATTTTGGAGTTACAGCATTTTGGCTTGGCTTTCCACAAGGCAAGTCAGGGCAGACATACAAAATTCTGGGAAACTGTTCTTTGACACTCCTCCACCTCCCCACCCTGCTGATGAGCTATAGAAACCTTCCAGCAGGGGAAATCAGAGTTTCACCAACATTTCCCCCAATGCTGCAGTCTTTCTCCATGTGCTCCTGCCTTCCTAGAAAAGATCTTTTGACTAACAATCAGAAAAAAAGGAGTATATTCCATGCCTATAGCCCCCTTCTTCACCCACAAGACCCTCTCACTTAAGAAGAAATTCAGGTCTGATTGTTGATTTTCTACTTTTTCATTCTCTACCACTCTTTTAAGTTGCTTGAGTGCATCTTTAACTTCTTTCCAAGAGTCACATTAATTTCTTTATTCATTTTCTCTTCTCACTCTCGCTTTTCCTGTTAAATACCTCTTCTTATTCCCTAGACCTAAATCTACCCTGGTGACTTATTATTTCATAGCACTCCTTACAAATTGTGTAATCATCATTAGCAGTACAATGAGGAGTTACTTGAGGAGTTTCACTATGTTGGCCAGGCTGGTCTCGAAGTCCTCAGCTGTGCAATTTGTGTGGATGTTTTCCCACCTCAAAATTGTCTGAATGTACCAGTATGATCTTTGCACAGCTGAGGTCAGTTCTAACATTTAATCATAAAAATTAACTATTTATGACTGCATGACTCTATGAGCCATACAGTATTCTAGCTGCTTTGAATATATTAATATATCTAGTTTCATAACAGCCCTGTGAGTTTAGAAACTATTGACATCATCCTAATATTATAAATAAATTTGAGACCCAGAAAGGCTAAGTTTATTGTCCAAGGTTTTACAGGTTATAACAGATAGTGCTAGGCATACACCCAAGGCAGCTTCACTCTATGCTGTGTGCTCTGAACTGCTGCCTGCCCTATACCTATAACTTAAGTGAAATCTGAGGTTGCCATATTTAAAAAACCATACCACTGTAACATCATTTTAATATATGCATACATTTAAATACATCATCTGTAGTGTCTCATGATTAGAACTTCCCCCAGCCTTACAATCAGCTAACAAAAGGAAAATGAAATAACTTTCATAAAATTATCCTACAAATCATGGTAGAAATAAAAATAGGCTCCAAAAATAAATCATTTTCATCTTTAAGTACAAACAAGACATGTAGATGACTATATTACATAACTGTGAATATTTTGTTTGGCAACCCAAGAAAGTAACAAATGATTCAAATACAATAAAAATCCTCTGGAAGTTAAATCTTACATCATGTCTATCTTCTGGTGAATTCTGTCTGCCATGCTCCTTTCCCCACGTGGCATTACTTTTAACATTCCCTCTTCTCCCACCAGCCATTAGTCAGTCATCTGCCATGCTTCCAACAAAGAAAATGTTATGGAAAAGGCACAATCATACAGAAAACTATTAAAAGTCCTTTATGTCACCATTTTAACAAGCCTGATAATGTGTTGCTGCTTTTTTAATTTCAATAACTTTTTTGACACTGTAATGTAAATATACAGAAAGTTACTAATATGTTTAATAATAAAAGCAATTAGTCTTGAATTTCTTCCATGTGGTTAAATTGTAAAAGTAAAGAATGCAAATTATGGAGTATTTTTTAAGACAAAAAGCTATTTCAGAAAAATCTTGGTTTTATTGTTTGATGCCTGATCTTCCCAATTAAACTGTTTTATCTTCTAGTTCTATATTATTTTCCAATAAATTTATTTTAGTACACGATAACATTTTTTTATAAGTAGAAGTAACCACATTTAACCTTACAATTAATATACTTACATAGATTTGTAACAGGTACATCAGCTTGTATTTTTATATTTTTTCTTAAAGCACAAAAACATTAAAATAAAAGTATATTTGCTCAATTTCCCACCCACATAGTAATCTACATGTATATCCTAGGTGTTTCCAAAATTAGTTAAATAATAGCATTATTCCTGTAATCCGAGCACTTTGCAAGGCCGAGCCAGGTGGATCACCTGAAGTCAGGAATTCTAGACCAGTTTGTTTGGCCAACATGGTGAAACCCTGTCTCCATTAAAAATACAAAAATTAGCCGCATGTGGTAGCATGTGCCTGCAATCCCAGCTACTTGGAAAGCTGAGGCAGGAGAATTGCTTGCACCCAGGAGGTGGAGGTTGCAAAGAGCTGAGATTGTGCCATTGCATGCTAGCCTAGGCAACAAGAGTGAAACTCTGTCACAAAAAGTAATAATAATAATAATAATAATTAAAATAACATTGGGCTAGATGGTTTCTTTGTATTTAAAATTGTATTTCTTATATAATAACTAATTTTATTGTTTGCCAATTTTATAAACCAGATTCTTATGATCTGGGAAGTTGAGTCAATGTGAAATTTAATGAGTGGCATTTAAATAATGGTACAGCACAAGTTCAAGATTGCTCTGGCTTCTCCAAAGGATGTCAAATAGAAATACGATGGTCTGGTGTTGGGGACACATCTCAGAAAGCAGCTTCATTTCTGTAAGAAGGCCTAGTCTTGAAAAACTGTATTTTTTTCTGGAGTCAAATACATGTCAGTCTTTCATTTCTAAATGGACAAGAAACACAGCAAAACCTGATTTTAGAAGTGCTGTGAAAACCAAACATATCCTGAATTTTGTTTTTCTTAAACATTGGGCTCAAAGATCTGTTTATAAATGTCACATATATCAGTGCTGCTGAAAGCAAGTCATTCTGGAAGGGTAGGGACAGGAATCGTTTGTGCATGGGGTACCTAATAATTTTTTTGCCCTACAAATTATAATGACCTCTGGTGTTTCAACTGAACATTCAGTTTTTTAAGGCATCTGGGGGCCTTGTCTGCTCACTAATTAGCTCTCTGTTCTGTCATGAAAATAGGTTAGAATCTTCCATTTTCACATCCAAATATCAGACTTACTTCTCTAGCAACCTTACACTCATTCAATCAATAATCTCCATTCTTGCAACTAGTGTTTTATTTTTTGAGCATGTGTTATGTGACAGTGACTCTCTTAGCACTCTCCTAGGAATTCAGGCAATAAAGATTAGTTAAGTTGTCAAACATACACTCAGCATATACTATGCTGCGTGTTAATTGGGCTCAGGCTGTACAGAGGGAAGATAAAGAGTCCATATCTAAGGCCGAATGAAGTGGCTCACACCTGTAATCCCAGCACTTTGGGAGGCCAAGGCGGGCGGATCACCTGCAGTCAGGAGTTTAAGACCAGCCTGGTCAACACAGTGAAATCCTGTCTCTACTAAAAATACAAAAGTTAGCCAGGAGTGGTGGCGGGCACCTAGAGTCCCAGCTGTTTGGGAGGCTGAGGTAGAATTTCTTGAACCCAAGAGGAGGAGGTTGCAGTGAGCCCCGATCATGCCACTGCACTCTAGGCTGGGTGACAGAGTGAGACTCCATAAAAAAAAAAAAAAAAAAAAAAAAAAGTGTAAATATCCAGTGAGTTTTTATTATAGATATTGGTTAGCAAAGCAATGACTCAAGTAGTCGGATTTGTGTGATAATGTCTAACTGACTACAGTTAGACATAATGTGCTACAATTATGATATAAGTAAATACAGAGGGTTATGGGCTTGTATAGGAAAGAAGTGGAAGAGCTTTCAGACATCTTCCAGAATAGTGTTAGTCTTTGAAGGAATAAAGAAGAGGAGGACTCTGCTGAGGAAACCAATAAGATAAGGTGCCTCCAGGCAGAAGTTTACATGTGGAGGCAATGAATAGCATACGCGTCTCTAGGAATAACAAGTACTTTGTGCAGCTGGAGCCCCAGCTTCAAGGGATAGATAGGGAGGAGTGGTGAGATGTGCTACTGGAGACAAAGGGAGAGCCATAAAGGGCTTCTTTGACTGTGGAGGCTAGGGAAGATCATTAAGGGATGTTAAGCAGGACATGAACATCCATCCAACTTGGATCTGAGGCATTCATAATCATGTGGAAAATGCACTGACACAGATGAGAGTTAAGGAGGCCAGTTAAGGAGCCATTGTGGTGATCCCTAAAGAGGTGGGTGTGGGAGGGGAGATCCTCTCAGCACCAGACACAGAACCAGTTTAGGTGCTGTCTTAAGCCCCTTAAGAGCGTGGTCTTACCCCTTCTCCTCTGGCTGTCATCATAAGACCATCTGAGAGAAGTTACATTTACAGCGAAACTGTCTGATAGGACGTCTCACTAGGTGCTTGTCTACATTTTTTGAATTCTGTCCGTGAATTCAGTTGCATTAAAATGCCATTAGTTTAACCCTTTGTAAAAAAAAATTCCTGATAAAGTTTGATTATAATAACATAAAAAAAGTGTACGTTTGCTACTGAATTTCTTTTAGAGATATAACTAATACGCTGCAAGTGTCCTGTATAAGATCTTATGTGATATGTATAATGTGATCTAGGATGTAGAATGAGGAAAATTTCCTTCAAAGAATGTTTCTCTTTTTACTTGAAAATTAATAATAAAACCTACCATGTATCTTTTTTGCTGTGGTGGTCATGAAGCTCAGACCCATTCCCCACCAGCCAATATGAGAAACACTAATTCTACCCTCAAAACACAGTTGCTGTCTCCTTTACATATGTATCTTTTACTGTACATGAATATTTTACTATAAATCAACTCATGTCCATTTTGAAAGTAGATAGTATACAAATATAAAAGAAATTATATCATAGCATCTTCACATGGGTAATTGCTGCAGAATTTTTTTAAAATCTTAAACATAACACAACGTACCTCCATAAAAAATTATGTCAAAGCCTTAACATTTTTATTAGGCCAGAGTAACATTTCTGATCTATTTAAAAGAGACCTAATTTTTTTAAGTGGGAAAACTATTTTTGTCACACTGTTTTGAAAAATTTTAGCTACCCAAATATAGGAATTTATTCATTTTTATCCGCCTCCAGAGCATTTTAAAATTTATAGCTATTACATAAATGTGTTCTTAAAAGAATTTACTGCACACCAATGATATGAAAACATTGCTTACCACATCTAGTCCAACTCAGAAAGCTATTACACTGCACTATTATCTTTCATCTAATCACCTGAAGCTATTGTAGGCATAATTCTTAATGATCACAAATCCTCAAGAAAAATTCTAGAAGGAATTGTTTCAACAAACATTTCAATAAATTTGGAATGTGATTTATTTAAATTTTCAAAGAGGACTTAGAATAAACAGCTTATGAGTAGGTATGCTAGATGTTTGTCTTCTGATAGCCCAGAAAGCCAACAGTAACATTATGTAACCAGTCACTGTCAGAGAATTACCTCTAACATTGTGTAGACCACCTTCAGTGCAGTCTGACATCTAACCTGAATTTAGGCTGCAAATATTAGTTGGGTACCCCAGGCATATCTTACTAACATCTTAAGGGTTTTGCTCCTCCTATTCACAGTTTTGTAAACTGTATATAATTTTATAATACCCATGATGCACTGTAGATTATTCAGGTCTTCTCAAACTGTTTTAACATAAAATGTTATCAATCACATCTTTCTGATAGTTTTTTTTCCCCTGAAATGAATCTCCTGCCCCAGTGTTAGGTATGCCTAAGAGAGGTGCTAATTCATTTATTATATCAGACTTACTGAGCTGTTCCTCCTTATCTAGTTCCTCCCGCAAGAAGCCTGGTTTTCCCTCTGCCCTTGACTTTTCTGAACAAGTCGTTATAAAGAAAAAATGTAGTCAGCTATGGAAGATTAAAAAAAAAAAAAGGAAGTAGCCTTCCTTCCTTCACCCAACATTAGGTTTCCTGAAAAAGTAAATTCCCCAGCTACCATATGCTTTCCTGATACTATCTGTGTTGTCTCATTTAATACGCAGAGATCATTTAGATTAGAAAAGTATTTCTGGCAAGCACATCAGTGTTTAAAAAGAAAAATAACAGTTAAAACTTTCTTACATTCCCTGGCATCTTGCTCTTAACTCTTTAACCCTACATAAGAACTGCTTAACTATTCAAAATGCAATTAATTGCATCATTCAAAATTGGAATAAAATTCAAATATTGGAAAGGAGGAAATGCTGATCCTAAAAAAAATGAAAGAAAACATAATAAAATTGCCACTATTTGACAGAGAGTGTTGATTAAAAAAAAAGTCATTTAATATATCAATAGGTGAACCTATCTTTTTTGAAATTTATAAGATTGTCAGGAGCATGAAAACACAAGTCTTTTGTGAAACGCTATTATCTTTTTTAACACATGAATGTACTAGGCCATTCTTGCATTGATATGAAAAAACCTAAGACTGGGTAATTTATTAAAATAAAAAATAGATTTAATTGGCTTATGGTTCGGCAGGCTGTACAGGAGGCATTCTGGCATCTGCTTCTGCAGAGGCCTTAGGAAGCTTCCACTCATAGTGGAAGGCAAAAGAGGAACAGGCACAACGTATGGGGAAAGTGGGAATCAGAGAGAGAGTTGGGGGGACGGAGGTGCCACGTGCTTTTAAATGACCAAATCTAAGAATTCACTATCTCGAAAGCACCAAGCCATGACAGATCCACCCCATGATCCAAACACCCCCCAAATAGCCCCACCTTCTGCCCTGGGGATTACAATTCAACATGAGATTTGGGTAGAGGCAAATATCCAAACTAAATGAAATTCAAGAAGATTAAATTAATGGAAGGATTAAGAGAGACAGGTTTTAATTGAAACATAATAGCACTTTTAATCTAATTCACTATTCTGAATAAGTGTAATGTAAAATTATATTAAACTAAACATATTTAACCAAGATCTAAGTTAAGTTAAGCCATAAAAATGAATAATAAACATGATGAGGAAGTTCAACCATTTATTAGTTACTAAAAGGACATAGTTGAATTTGCATCTAGCTTTTGAAAGTCGTAAACTATTTTAAGAGACACATTTCACATTCCTGTGATTGTGAGAGCCAGTTATGAAACAAAACCTTAATTAGAGTCAGATGCAAGCCTTCTTCCAATTGCCAATTTCAATTTTTTGGAAAATACACATTGGTTCAGCATGCAGTCTTTCTTGCAAATCCTTCACAGCTAATGATCAGCTACAAGAAGTTCAACATTTTAACTTTGAACAATTTGTTCTATTTGGGAAGTAAAGATATGCTAAATGGTAATCAAATTTGTAAGAAAATTCAGCACAGCAATGAAACTCTTCAGGTAATGTTCAAGGCCATTGGACTCCAGCCGTTTCTTAGATCTAAGTCCAAAAGATGGTTTCTTCCCACAGCAACACAAAGATCAACCAACCTTAAGACTGCCTCACAAACGTCAGGCAGCTGAGTAACCCTGACAGGTTTATGTACATCATATCATTTAACTCACACAATATCCTCATAAAGAGAGCTCTATAATTTGTCCCAGGTTTATAGCCAAGAAAATGTAGCTTAAGATAATTTAAGGTCACATAGCATGAAATTGGAGAAAAAAGAAAAGAAAAAAAAGAGAGACCTACAAACAAGGGGTATCCTACTGAAAATCCCATGTACTTTCTAATATACTATACAGAATTTATCTCAATGTCCTATAGCCTTAACATAGACATAATCTAAAATTGTTAGAACTTTCGAGAGACTTTCCATGAGATCACTCATTAGGGAGATTCTGAAATTATTCACTATACACAGGTAAAAAATAGGAGAAGTTACATGCTATTGAGTCACTTTATGTATCATAGGGCCAGATATGTTTTCCAGCTATAAATTGCAATATTTCATCTGCATTTTTTTCTTTTTAGTTTTTGTCACATATTTAACTGATTGATCACAATTACCAACAGCAACATTAACCTTTTCTTTTAAGTTGAGCATCTATAAACAGTGATAAAGTATCATTCACTGGAAGTTTGGGGATTTCTTGGTATATTTTATAATGTCTTAAAAGATGTCCAATGTGTTTTGCTCATCCAGCTTTCCTTAAAGTGTGAGGACAGCATGTTCTCTAAGCACAAGTGTCAGTCTTCTACAAGTAGAAACCTGAAATAAAAGCATGAGTCACAGAAATGTATAAGAAGTGACTTTCCCCTCCTGTGCTCTACATTGACTTTGAAGAGCTTATTGATGGGGCAAAAGAATTCTCCATTAGTCAAATAAAACAATTAACTAAACCATTAACGGGACAGTGAAGAAATGATATCACAATGACACATCACATGTCTGGGATCTTTTTTCCTGAATAAAGCAAGAGAAGATGAAATTGCGCCCTTGTGGACAATATCCCTAATGCTGAATTTAGGCGCACATGTAGAATGACAGTCATTCATTCCATGCAATGTGCCGGACACTATAGAGCATACAAAGAGAAAAGGAATCCAAGTCATGTACTGGGAAAACTCCTTATTACAAGGAGAGACAGAAATTCAAACTATTATCGTTATTATAGTACAACCTGACAAGTGTCACAATATGAATTCATAGCAATTTTGGGAAAGAGCAATAATACAAAATATTTTTCTATAGACATTAGAAAAATTTCACACTTGAAAAATGTTATGTAGAGTGTGGTGAAATATTCCACACAAAAAAAGAAGAGTAAGAGAATAAACAGAAAATATCAAAGTACCAAGCTGAAAGGACAGTATGTCATCAGGGAAGAATAGTTTCCATTAGGATGAGGAGAGAAGTAGCAGATGAAGATGGCGAGAGAAACTGAGAAAGTTAATTCCTGTGAGCTCAGTAACCAAATCCCAGGACTGGTCTCAGACACGTCTTGGCAGCCCTGATGCCAAACTTCATGGTAGTGTATCCCATATATTAAAAATACGTGAAATTGCTGAGGATTAAATTAATTGAAAGTTTAAGACATACAGACTGTAAGTGAGACTTTTTTTCTTTTTCTTTTTTTTGGAGACGGAGTCTCACTCTGTCACCCAGGCTGGAGTGCAGTGACACGAACTTAGCTCACTGCAACCTCCACCTCCCAGGTTTAAGCAATTCTCCTGCCTCAGCCTCCTGAGTAGCTGGGATTGCAGGCGCGTGCCATTATGCCCAGCTAATTTTTGTATTTTTAGTAGAGATGGGGTTTCCCCATGAAGGCAAAGCTGGTCTCGAACTCCTGACCTCAGGTAATCTGCCCTCCTCAGCTTCCCATAGTGCTGGGATTATAGGCAGGACCAGCCAAGTAAAACATATTTTTACCTCACATATGTGAATAAAGCTTACTTGTAGTTTGTTTTTTAAAAATATATTCTGAGCTGAGGACAGTGGCTCACACCTGTAATCCCAGCACTTTGGGAGGCTGAGAAAGGTGGATCACCTGAGGTCAACAGTTTGAGACCAGCCTGGCCAACATGGTGAAACCCTGTCTCTATTAAAAATACAAAAATTAGTTGGGCATGGTGGCACATTCCTGTAATACCAGCTACTTAGGAGGCTGAGGCACAAGAATTGCTTAAACCCAGGAGATGGAGGCTGCAGTGAGCCGAGATCACGCCACTGCACTCCAGCCTGGGCGAGAGAGTGAGATTCTGTTCTTATTGTCAGAGATTTTAAGCCACAGCAGGCCTGAGGTGGAGTCTGAGAATCTGCCTTTCAGCAAACTCGTAGGGTGAATATGGTGCTGAATGTCTATAAAACACATCTTACGTTTACTACATAGATCACTGTCTGTTCTGCAAGCTATAAAGTTCACATTTCCCATTAGCAAAACTTGAATTTGATATTACTGTGCTAAATCAAAGCAGGTTTCAAAGTATACTTTATTCAAAATGCATTATTAGTTCAGCAAATTATGTAATAAGAGGCCCAGAGTAAAATCCTAAGCTGTGTACCCTCTGCAAATGTGAGTATTCTTGGGCAGGCACAATGGTAACAGGGCAATGGGGAAGTGCCAGGAGCCCCCAGTTATCTCACAGATGAGTTCAGCTGCCAACTAGGACCCCAGTAAGGACCACAAAGGCAGTGATTATGTCTGTCGCGTTCACTACTCTATCCCAAGCACCTAACATGGAGTCTGACATATAGTAAGTACACTATTTAATAAAATATTTGTAGAGTTAAACCCATCCCCAGACAACAGAGAAAACATAGAATATTATTTCACCTTCCAGACAGTGTCTTTGATGAAGAAGTAGTGTATTTTCCCTCCCCATGAGGGAGAGTCTGAATATGCAACAGCAGTCAAAAGACTGCTCAGAGACTAGAAACAGGTTAGATATTAGTGATTGTGGAGATTCATTCCTTGGCTTAAAGTCTGGGGAAAAGTAAATTTCACTTACACTGAATTTCACTAGAAATAATTTGTATCCATTATGACTTTAAAACCTTAGTTGTAAAACTTTCCTTATCGATATGATTTTCATTTAGAGCATATCATCTTTCTCCATACACCTTTAAAGATACTCTATTTTAGATTTAATGACTTTTAAAAAGTGGTTCTTATGTTGGAATAAGATTATAAAAGCCATCACTTTTGCAGTTAACCTTCAAAGGAGAACTGTAAGTCTCTTTTTCTTGTCACAGATATATAATTTTGCTAGTCCATGCAAAATAGTTATAATCATTTGTAAATCTTGATGAAAATAGATGATCTGTGTCATTATTTACCCAAATACCCTAGAAATGTAAACTGATATAATAATCTTTTAAAAATCAAATTGAAAAAAATAACATTTAGGTAGTTGTCTCAGTCTGTCTGGGTTGCTATAACAAAATACCACAAACTAGGTAACCTAAAAATAACAGAAACTTATTTTTCACAGTTCCAGAGACTGAGAAGGCCACAATCAAGGTGTCAGGAGATCCGGTGTCTGATGAGGGCTGGCTCGTTGGTTCATAAACGGCACCTTCCAGCTGTGTCCTCACTTGGTAGAAGGGGTAAACAAACTCTCCCTTGGGCCTATGTTATAAGGGCATTAATCCGATTCATGAGGACTCTGCCCTCATTATCTAATTACCTCCCAGAGACTCCACCTCCTCCTACTATCACCTTGGGGGTTAGGATTTCAACATATGAATTTTCAGGGCACACATAAATTTAGACCAGAGAAGTAGTAATTTTTTTAAAAAGGAAATGAGCAAATAAAAGCTAAACAATCATCATGCTTATAGAATGTTGATTCCATTAATTAACAGAAAGTTAATTCAGAATTACAAGATGGAATATTAGACATTATTTCATAAAGTGTTTCCTGGGTCTATGAAATGAAAATTATGTATTTCCTTCTACTTAACTGACCCATTTTTCTAAACTTTGTCTCTTCCCTAAAATTTTAAATGGATATAAAAACTATCGGTTTGATTTAGAACCTGGGGCTATACACTGAGTTCCCCTTCTGTGGTCCTAGTACCTTCAACATTAGAAAGTCCAAAGCAGATGATTCTCTCCTCCTTACCAACTGACTCTGTCATGCTCGCGCCTGCTCTTCAAAATATACCAGGGTAAGCTGTTAATTTTCAGAATTTTCTCAGAGTACATGAGAAAATAACAATAACAATAATAGGATAATAATGGAATAAAGAGGTGAAAGACAGAAACGTTTTTACTATTTCTATAATTCTTGCCTCTCCACTGCCCAAAGGAGGACAAAATGAATAGGTGTAGGCAATAAAAACAGAATCTCATTTCAGATCTGTTTTGAGGATAGAAAGGGCTCTACAACCCTACTTGGGATTAAAATCATAATGAAATTATCAAGATGTTTGTACGAGGACTGACTCACTAGGAATTTGTCCCCATACTACATGGCTTTAATAACTTAGGCCAACATATGATTTTATTTACAAACATTGATTGAGGCAAGTGTTCTTTTGATTTTTTTTTAATAAGCAAGAATGGGTTCAATGAGTCATACTATCACAAATTGATGCTTTGCTTTGAATATTTCAAATTAGAAAATGAGAAATAATAAAATTCAAAAGTGTTGCTTTAAAAAAAACAATATATTGACAACCAAATTAACAAAAGTTCCAAGTAAAGCTTCAATATTAATGACTTTTGAAAAGCAAACCAAAATGATTCATTAAGTCTCTATGTTCTTAAAAACACATTTCTCTTTGATCTTTTGAAAGAGATAATGAAATAAGATAAATAAAAGTTTTTACTCTTTTAGTCAGATCTGTTATGACTTTTACCTAAAATGGCATGTGATGAAAATGACACTTTTTCTTGTCTAGCATAAGGAAGTAGCTTATAATATTCTAAAAGACTTTTACATATCATCTCATCCTAGGCTTTCAAAATGCCTTGGCAGCTAGAACAATATTTTATGATACCCTTTGGCAACATGTAATTAGGTAAAGACAGGAAACTAACAGCTTGTTAAAAGCAAGTCTTAAGTTACTATCATTGAATCTTCTATATTCACAGCATTGGGCCCTCTATAGGAATCAAACAAATAAATAAGCAATCTTTCCTTTCCATAAACCCTAAGTAACTTCCAGATCACTATATTCTTTCTTCTGACCCACGTAACCCCTGGGTAGTTAAGTACCAATAGGTACAAATGTGAAAGCCCCAAAAAAGTTTGTTAAAACTTAAAAAAAAAAAATCCCTTTTTAATAAAATAGTGATATCTCCAATTCCTGGACATAGTCATTTTTTAACTCAAAAGAATCTAAATGCCATGAAACATAAAAATAGATTTTCTTCACATTTTTCACATGGAAAACATACTGGAGGAAATATTCATTGAGGTGATTATGGAGATTAGACCTTAAAAGTTGTGAACCATACAATTAAATGTCCTATCCAAAAAGACTAGCAGCCAGCAATTTGCCACAGGACATTCACATTGGAGTCAAAGACTAGAGTTAGTAAATCACTAAGTAATATCATTTGGAAAATTGGCAATTGTGCTTTTGTTCAACTTAATGTACTAGGAAATGGCTCTGCATGACATTTCATTCCTACAAACAGTATCATTTAGAAATCCTTGTAATTTCCTTCACAAGTTCTACAAATAGAACAGTAGTCTGTTCAAAGGCCACTTGAGTAAATATGTAAAATTCAAACTTTTGACAAATTACAGATTTTTTCTTTTAAGATCTATGTTGGATTTCCTAATTTAATTGATCAAAAGATTCCCAGGGGGTAAACTAATTTTTAAGAGTAAGATACTCTGTCCTAAAGTAAATTAACTATTACCTCTGTAATGTTTATTAAGTAAATCGTATCCTCTCTGACAATTTTGCATAAGTATCGCTGTGACTAGTTCTACTATTTCAGAAGTACATGACTACATGCTTTTCAAATAGAGAAAGAATGTCCCTCTCTATCCCATATTTTCTTCATCATTCCAAGAAATTATGACTCCACTGGAATGGAAACAACATACCACAGCAAAGGGGGGGGAAAAAAAACCAGAAACTAAATTGTGACTTAGGAAAAAACACAACTTCTGGCCAGGTGAAGTGGCTCACACCTGTAATTTCAGCAATTTTGGAGGCTGAGGCAGGAGGATTGCTTGAGTCCAAGAATTTGATACCAGCCAGAGTAACATAGGGAAACACCCTCTCAAGAAAGAAAGAAAGGAAGAAAGGAAGAAAAGAAGAAAGGAAGAAAGAAGGAAGAAAAGAAGAAAGGAAGAAGGAAGGAAGGAGAAAGAAAGAAAGAGAGAAAGAAAGAAGAAAGAAAGAAAGAAAAAAGAAGAAAGAAAGAAAGAAAGAAAGAGAAAGAAGAAAGAGAAAGAAAGAGAAAGGGAGGGAGGGAAGGAAGGAAAGAAGGAAGGAAGGAAGGGAGGAAGGAAGAAAGGAAGGGAGGAAGGGAAGGAAGACAGAGAGAAGGTGGACATGGTGGTACCCATCTGTAGTCCTGGCTACTAGGGAGGCTGAGGTGGGAGGATCTCTGGGGCCCAGGAGGTTGAGTCTGCAGTGAGCTCCAGCCTGGCTGACAGAGTGAGACTCTGTCTCTAAAAAAAAGTAAAAAGTAATAGCACAATGTCTAAAAATGTGACAACTTCTGAAAGTTGTTAATATTCTACATGATACTCAAACTGGGGAGGGAGAGGCATGGTTGTGTACTCATTAATATAATATTATAAAAGTACCCAATCACTCGAAAAAGTTAATCAATATTCTTGTCTTAGGATGCCTAAACAGAGAATTCTCTCCTGTATTTATGGGTGTCTACTGTGCTCCAAAGAAGAAAGATTTTCTTGACTATGTTATTTTATTTTACAGTAAATGGCCCTAAAATTAGGTACTGTAGAGTAGCTTTAAGTTCCAGAAGGGCAATGACTTTTCTTCATATGAAACAGTCCAAACACACGTATTCGAAGATTACTTCCCCCTTGATAACAGAGTTGACAAACTCCTGGAGATTATCACTGCAATGTGGGTGAATTATTTAGTTCTATTAGGTCAAATTTATCAGAAATGAAAAAGTAGTTACCTCATTCCTGTTTTGATGTAAGATAAATCATCCCTGACATTCAAGTTGGAAAGGAAAAAAATGAAAACCGTAAGACTCATTATCATCTAACATCCAGAACGACATATGGGCTTCCCCTCCTTTGACAATTCTACCTAATGGATAGTGGTTGTCCAGAAGGCCATGATGAAGATTACTTGGGGCTGCAGTTAGTCTCAGCCATAAAGAGTACCCTGAAGGCTGAGCAATTTTGTCTATCAAGGCAGGAAGTGGCAGGCTCTATGTTGGGTACACTGTTTTAAATGATGTAGACTGCCTGCATTGAATACATTTACTGAAAAATACATAATCTTTATTTTCATATTGTGTTGTTGCTTCCAAAGTAAGTTGGCACCACTAAAATAGTAAATACTCTTCCACAAACTTGCAATCTACTATTTGAATAACATAAAAAGTGCTAATGTTAAAGTTTGTACTACAGAAAATACATACAAATAAAAAATGTAAATAAATCTTATTTGATATTCAAGCATGCAAAAAACAAAATGATTGATAGAGAAATACAGAAAGACTTTTTTCCCCAAACTATTTAATAAGGTTTAAATAGTTGGGGATGGTCAATTAAAAAAAAATAATTCTGGAATTTACTTTTACTAACTGGCAATTATTGATCATGCTTGTTTTTAAAATGATATTTAACACCTTCAAATCAGTGGAATAATATAAACCCATAAATTAGTTTAAACAACATATAATTATCTACATGTGCATACATATATTTGAACCTCTTATGATTTTATTTTTACTTGCCTTTAATTTTTTCAGATAGAGTATGCATGGCTATGCCATTAGAAAATTGCAACATAGCTTTTATTAAAATTAACTATATAAATACTATGTAAATGAACCATGGAAAGATTAGAAAATTGCACATACAATTTTGGAAGATTTTCTTTAGTAAAAAATACACTGAAAAATGTACTACAACAGAATAAAATGCAAATCCAGAAAACTGTCATCATTCCATTCAAAGTAGAGATATACTAGAAAACAAGTTCCCTTCTCTTTTTAATCAATGGAAGCCACACATGGCTAATTATTAGTCTCATTGAAATTTAAAGAAATATATATTTGTGCTTAGGGTAAAAGTATTATCACAAGGGTCATGAACAATCATTTCTTTTACTGACAGTTTCCAATAGGGGCAAATCCTGACTACAAGTGTCACAGGGTAAGACAACGTAAAGAAAAATATAGGAATAGAAGAGACAGAAGAAGAGAGAATCTAGACATGGAAGAATAAAAAGTTATAATAGCAATAACAATTTTTATTATGTGTCATTATGAGACATAGTGCTAAATATTTTCATGCATTGTTTTCTTTAGCTTGCAAACAGCAGCATAGTATAAGGTAGATTTTAATTTCATTTTTTAGCAGCTTTAGTGACATCATTCACATAGTATACAATTCTCTCAAAGTGTACAATTCAGTGACTTTTAGTATATTCAACGTATGTGCAACCACCACGACAGTCAATTTTAAAGCATTTTCATCGCCTCCAAAGGAAACCCTGTATTATCTGGCAATTATACTTACCCTGTTTTCTCCCTTCCCCAGTAATCTGATTTTGGTCCCTATAGATTTCCCTATTCTAGGCTTTCATATGAATGGAATCATATAGAACATGGTGGTTTGTGACTGGTTTCTTTCAGTTTATCTACACTGTGGCATATACTAGCACTTCATTCCTTTTTATGGCCAAATAATATTTGATTGTGTGAAAATAGCATATTCTGTTTGTGCATTTTTCCACTGATGGACATTCGAGTGGTTTCCACCTTTCGGCTATTATGAAGAATGCTGCTGTAAACGTTCATACACAAGTTTCTGTGTGCCTATGTTTTCATTTATTTAGAGTATATACCTAGAAGAGAAATTGCTAGGTTGTGTGGTAACTCTGCATTTAAAATCATTTGAGGAACTTCCAGATTGTTTTCCAAACGATTGTACCATTTTATATTTCCACAAGAAGCACACAGGTGTTCCAATCTCTCCAAATCTTTGCTAACATTTATTGTTACATGACTTTTTTATTCCAGCCATCCTAGAGAGTATGAAAAGATATGTCACGGCAATTTTGATTTGCCTTTCCCTTTTGACTAATGAGGTCCAGCATCTTATTGTGTACTTATTTTGTTAACTCCTTTTTACAGATGGCTAATAAGTTGCAGGACTTGGCTTCAAATGCAGACTTACTGGTTTCTAAGCCTATTCTCAAATCACTCTTCCTAGGTGCTTCCTAACCAGCAAAACAGTAAGACTGTTTTGAGGGCCACCCCACCCTCAAAACAGGAAGACTGCTGATTTTAACTCCACATCTACAGGGTAATTTGCCAAAAATCTGGGACGCTCAAGTAATTCTTTCACAATTTCTCCATGCACACAGTTTCTCAGCCATAGTCTACTATTCCTCAATAAAGGTGCTACCTCTTATCTGCTAAGTGGAAAATCCAAGGGTAAATATCACTTTCTAACCACAGTACTTATTGAAGTGACTGAGTAAACTTAACACTAAACAATTCTAAAAAGGAAAAGAGTCCTCTGTGTGGATTCTCAGTTGCATGATGATAGGAAAAACTGTGATTATACAGTTAGTAGGAACAGGAAGAAAATGATTGAAATAAGTAATAGTATGACTCGAAACAAGAAAATTCATTTGAAGCATAGCATGGAATCTTTAGCTGCCCTCCAAGAGGCAGTCAGTTGGATTTTGTTCTCATCACCCAGGAAAGTGTGCTTACACAGAACCACAACTTTATCAAAGAATTTACAGAAACTGTTTTGTTCTGCTATGTATTTGGCAAAAATGTAGCCATCATCACACACTTGTATTATTTGTAGACATTAGAATAAACTTGAGGGCATTGCTAGAAAACAAAAAAATTAAAAATTATTTTGTGCACGATACAATTATTATGCAAAATGAAAGGATCTAAACATCTTCAAATTGCTCTTGTTTAGAAGTTCTGTGTTCTGTTTTTGTTAAGGACACCAAAATCAGGATCAAAATATATAAGGAAAAGACAATTAGAGGGAAATGAAGACATATCACTACAGAAATGCTGAAGCAATTCACTTATTCTATGGCGTCAGTGACAAACTAATTGAGCAAATGTTTGAGTAATTTCTGTGTAGCATATCATCCTTGTTACTGAGGAAGAAACAAGGAAATAGTAAAAATAGTTTAAAATCTGAATTAGAGAATACACTATAACTGAGCCTTTGCAATGGAACAAATACAGTTAATCCAAAATAACCATAAAAGTTCTACTTACAGAAACTTGATTTGTTAATAATTACTTACATTAAAATGCCAGATAGGCCTGGAGAGATCCAAGATGGACGATTAGCAACAGCTCAGGAATGTAGCTCCCAGTGAAAGCACAGAGAACGAGTGGACGATGCACTTTCCAAAGAATTTTTGTTGCCCACAGACCGGGAGATTCCGGGCAGAGGAGTCACACGGGTCGCCAGCGTGACTCTTTTGGCCGGTGCGGCTGTTTTGCTGGTGCCCCGGCGTGGCACTTCCCGGTGCGAAATATACAGACAGACGGGCTTGGCTGGTCCCATCCCCATAAGGAAAACAGCAATTGGAAGCACTGAGGACTGAGAGTTTCACAGCAAGCACAGCGAACCCAGGAAGGTCCGGCTCTGTGGGGAAGGGGTGTCCGCCAAAGGAAAACTAAGAAACAGAAAAAACTTCATCACCTGGCGGAGATCCAAGATGGCCACGTAGCAGCAGCTCAGGATTGTAGCTCCCAGTGAAAGCGCAGAGAGGGAGTGGATGCCACAATTGCAGACGAATTTTTGATGCCCACAGACTGGGAGATTCCCGGCGAAGGAGCCACATGGGTCGCCAGCGCGACTCTTTTGGCCGGCACAGCGCTTCTCGGTGCGGAGTGTACCGGACTGGATGCCCTTTTAGTCGGGCTTGGCTGGTCCCATCCCCACAAGGAAAACAGCAATTGGAAGCGCTGAGGACTGAGAACAAGCACAGCTGAACACGGGAAGGCCCAGCTCTGTGGGGAAGGGGCGCTCCCCGAAGGAAAACTAAGAAACAGAAAAAACTTCATCACCAACAAGCTGGACGTCCACTCAGAGACCCAATCTGAAAGTCGGCAATTACAAAGACGACAGGTGGATAAATCCACAAAAATGGGCAGAAACCAGTGCAAAAAGGCTGAGAACACCCGAAATCAAAATGCCTCTCCTCCTACCGGGGATCGCAGCTCCTCATCAGCAAGAGAACAAGGCTTGACGGAGGATGAGTGTGATGAACTCACAGAATCAGGCTTCAGAAGGTGGATAATAAGAAACTTCTGTGA